>JAQFVV010000098.1:1447613-1573555 GCA_028023455.1 Epiperipatus broadwayi | reverse complement strand
GACGAAACCGACCGGTACAATATATCAAATTACACTTTTATAACATTAGAAAAAATGCATGACTTTGTGGTAGTATTCTTTGGATTAATTTAAAGCCTATCAAGATAAGTGTTTTTTTTTTATTATTGTTATGTCCATATTATAGTCAAGATGGATCTTCCAGGTTATATATTAAGCTCACATTTATATGTGATATATTATCACTTGTATGACATGAGAAAATGTCATTTCACATTTGAAACATACAAATCTTTGAATTTCAGGTCATTTACTTCTTATTTATTTGGGATATTTTTTTAAAACTTTTTTACTAGGTTGTACTTATTTTCACATAATAATTATTTAAAGAGACAAATATTTTCTGCTATATATTTCTTGTATATCTAATGTGTTTTTTTCTTCTCTTGTAAGTTCATGCAAATACAGGCATACATTTTAAATTTAGTAATTATTTACTGGGTAATTACTTTCTTACAGCCTTTACTTCAATTAATTGTTTTTATATTTTAGCAGAAATTTGAAGTTCCTTTATGCTTTTGCCTGATGTATTATAATCCATAATGTTTTGGCTGCAAATTTCATAATCTATAGATGATTTTGAAATCACATTCATTTTTGCAGAAGTAATTATATATATATATATATATATATATGTGTACTTCTGCAGAAGTAATTATATATATATGTGTGTGTGTGTGTGTGTGTTGAATCATGATTTGGCTGTAATATGCATTTAAATTATTTATTTATATATTAAGGTATTCCTATGCAGATTTATATTGTCCACTCAGGGATATTGGAATGTGTGATAATATTAAAATTTCCATATTTCACACACATAGTGCACTAAATAATGTTAAATAAATGTTTTAGAAAGGATGATTTAGAAATCACATTGATAATTCTAAAATAGATTTCAGCAATAATTTATGTTTGGACTCAGATTAAGCCAATATTTACCCTCTAGTCTAATGTTTTAATTAAATTTGCATTCAATTTGTAAACTGAAATTAAATAATTATTCTGGGTTCAAACGCCATGAATTGCAATGTATCATAATCTTTTGTAATTGTCAAGGGTACATTGTTTCTAATTTTGTTTGTTTTGTTTTTGTTGTTGTTATGGATAAATATAAAATACTCATTATCTCAGCATTTTGTATTATTTACCACAATATAATATGTGTAGCTTAATTTAGAGTTTTTTGTATATCCTTAAACTAGTGGGATATAGAAGAAAAAATGTGGAAGTTAACATTTTGATCATTACAGTATATATTTATTGATTTGTAAGAGTTTGGTTTTTATCAGTGCCTCCAGCAACATAGATACTTAGAGTATTTTCTCTCAGTATACTTTCACTCATCTGATGAGTTATTCAGACTCCATGCTCATGTAGACAAATATGTGTATGCATATACAGAATAAATTTTAGTTAACTCAAATACAAAAGGAAATCGAATAAACATGTAAATTTAAATTTAAAAAAACACTACATTATTAATTTTAATCAAAGTTTTTTTTTATTTAAATATTTTTGTTATTATTCTTTGTTATAATTATTTTTTATATTGTTTTAACTTTTTGCTTCCATAAAAATTTTTCTGCATTTATTCACTCCATAATTTTTTATTAAATTATTATTCACTCGAAAATAAAGTCTACATTTAATTAATCAAAAACCCTTTTTTATACACAAGTAGAGAATAACATTTATCTAATTTGTCCATCATATTAATAATTTGATTTTTCTGATTCTTGAGTATTCATTTTGATGAAATAATATTTTTTTATTTCTTATTGCATGTCAATTTGAAAATGACATAACTGATTATAGATGTAGGTAAAAATAAGGTTGTTATATCCATATATTTTGTTCTCATGTGTCATACCATTAGCCGGAAAGTGAACCCGCTAACCCGGAACAACTGCTTGTAAAGCAGCTGTTGCTGTCCTCTTGACCACCAATGCTTGACATATTTATTTATTTATTTTTTGCTTTCATTGAACATTTAAATACACCCGATATTTTCTGTTTATCTTTGAAATATTTTAACACTACACTTTAAAGAAATATATATATATTTTTACTCCTAATTTGTTTCTTTTAAGTTTGAAAAGACAATAATTAAAAGCATTTTGACTTGAATACTTTTACTGTGAATTTTTTAACAATTTTACTTGATATATTTAGATTTATTAGGGTACAATAAAAACAATAAAATCAGCTCTCAAAAGGAAACTCAAAGATTCCAGAAAATTTAATAAGCTTAAAATATATGCTTATATATTTATAACTTAGTTTGAATAAAGATTCCTACCAAACTTAAATAATTTTTAGAGTGTTGTGCAAATAATAAAAATAATATCATTCTTTAAATGTTAATTGTGAAATGAAAAAATATGTTAAATAATTTTATATTTATTACTTAAAAAATAATTCAAATAAGTAAAAATTCCAGACCAAAGATATGTTTACAATTGTTGTATTTGGGTCTTTCAATTTTACTATAATATCATATAATTAATAATCATCAAGATATGTTTCATGGTTTTATTTCACTAAAGATTGCATAATTCAAAGAATATTAAATTCCATTTCTACATATGCTAATGCTAAGTGATCATAAGTGGTCTGAATGGTTAAATTCTAAATATGTCTAAGAAAGACAAATCTAGTTGGATTTTTTTTTTAAATGTGAAAAGAGAAATGTAATTTGAAGCTCACAAAACGTTTATTTTTTTATGCAAAATGTTTGTTAGTTTGACCATTATTGACTGAGTTTTTAGAAAAAAGATCTTGATTTGAGCTTAGCCTTATATGTAAAGACGATCTATTTAATAGTTGTTAAATCACTTTCCATGTGACAACTTACATTTTCATTTCTAATGGAAAAATATGTAAAAAAACAAGAAACCAGTGGAAGAAAGTACACTTGAATATGCTAGTATTATTTCTCATGATAATATCTAATTTTTCCAAAGTTTAGGATAGAATCATTTTTTTCCAAACAGAAACAGTTTTCATCAGTAGAATAGGCTAGTACTAAGGAAGCTGTCCATAAATTATTCACATCAAAATTCCAAATAATCATATCAAGCTTTTTGAAAAAATTATTCCTAGAAATTTTCTTTTATTTAGATAAGAAGTAGAGCGTGCTATTTTATTTTTAGCAGATTAAAAATAATATTCCAGTCTTTGAAAATGTATTTCAACTTTTCTTCTTATTATTAAGAAATGGTTAAAATTATAAAAAATATTTTTAATGAAATTATTTCTGTAAGACCGCTGATAAATGTGTTAAATTCTATTAAAGAAAATTTGATCAAGTGAATTAATGATTTTCTTTGTTTAAAAATATTTGAAATCTTTTTTGAACAAAATCATATACTATAATTTTAAAAAATCAAATAACTGAATGGCTTGATTGTTTGGGATGCATTCTAAATCATATGCTGAAGTTAGATAAATAAACTTATTCTATCTTTTCCACATTAAAAATCATTTTTAGTGTGAGTTGTTAAAGATAAAACTTGTTCAGAGCAGATTTTGTAAGCTAAATTTATCTTACTAAAGATTACATGATCACCATTTTTTATACTTATACAAGCTGTTTACACAGATGCTAAACTTTCTATACAGTAGTACCACTCAGTGCAAGCCAGAGTAAAGGAAGGTTTGTGCATAAAATCCCTATTTAGTGCCTACTCATCCAATATCCCCAGAATAGTTTCTAGCTTGTGGCTTTTATTAGTGAGGAATCTTGGATCTAAGCTATATCCACAGACTAGTTTCTACCTTATTGCTTTCCTCAGTGAGGAGCCTTGTATCTGATCTATATCCTCAGACTAGATTCTAGCTTATGGCTTTCATCAGAGAACTCTTGGATCTGAGAGCACTGTGTGGTGCTCTCAGGTCCAAGGCTCCTCAGTGATAAAAACCATAAGCTAGCCACTAGTCTGGTGATATTGGATTAGTAAGCACTAGATAAAAATTTTATGTGTAAACCCCTCTGCACCCATTAATTATTCTGCCTTACACTTAGTGGTGCTACAGTATGGAGAGTTTGGCCCCTGTCTAAATTTATCTCAATATACAATTTTTTTTGATAGGATTTTCAAATAGTTTATAAAATAAAAAAACACATAATAATATTGGTCATAGGTTTTTGTATCATTGTTAAATTTATTTCATTTTAAGACTTAAAAAAGGTTTGAACAGTTTATATATTTGTAATATTGCAGAATAGTTTACTAACTAAGCTTAATTTTGGATTATTATTTTTAAATTACAAAGTATTTATCTGCTCCTAGTTCTTTCTTGGTATATGAAAACTAAGGCAACATCAATTTTGATAATATTTACTAGTTTTATTCAGTTGATATAAGAGAAAAATATTTATAAAAGCTTATAATTCTGTTCATCTGATAATTTTTTCTTGTTTTATAAATCTTGGGTTTATAAGTGGGATAGATAAGACTTATAATGAAATTAGCATATAGTAGGGTTGTTTTTTCAAGATAAGTAGCCAATATTTTCACTTTCATTTTACAAAGTATTTTATCTATGATCTCTTTTTATCCTTTTTAGCATTATTTAAAGATTTTGTGTCATCATTTTATGGATCTTTTGTAGAAAAGTTTATAAATACCAAGCACTTCTGATAATATTCATTCTTTCAGTATTCTAAAAAGATGGGTCTATTGTATACTATTGTCATAATTTGTTAATACTATCATAGCAAGTAATTCAGATCATAATAAAATATTAATATTTCTTTCAATCTATCAGCCCATTGGCTTCAATTAGTATTCTTAAATTCCAGCTTGAGATAGAGAGGCCTACAGCTATGAGAATGTAAAATTCCAAGATTGATAAAATTTGGATTTTGTTGGCATTGAAAAATGATTCAGTAATCCAATATTAGTAAGTCTTCACATAAAAGAAAATAATTTTGTTGAATTAAATAACTAAATTAAAAGTTATCTTTGCCCACCATTTGTGTGTGTAGAATGATCCGTTTTGCATGGAAGCATAAAATATGTGCATGTTCTTTAAACTCAATTATTTTAAAAATTTATGTGGTTGGTCTTTAGCTCCATATTTACAAAGCTTATTAAGAGAATTGGAGGTATAAGAAGATATGGAAGAATAGAGTAGAATCAGTTTTTATTGGGAGATTTGTAAATATACTGCATGAATCAAACTCAATAATTTTATTTTCTGGATTATTGTAATATTTAAATAAATGTTATGGACATTTACATAGAAAAGCTAGCCTTTATAATTTAAACTTAGATTTTATTAATGCTTAGCATGATTTTGATATGTGAAATAGCATATTTATAGCAATCTAATTTCTTTAGGGTTTTTAACTTTTATGTACAATTTGTCATTGTTTAAATATTCAAAAATATTTAAATGTATTTAAACAGCCCATTTCTCCTAAAAGGGAATGATTTTATCTTTTCTGTTTATTGAGCATTAGTTTTTTTACTGTTGCCCAGGCATCCTTAATCTTTCATTTTCTCTTCTTTCTCTCAATACCTCCAAGCTTCCTTTTTGATAAATCAAATTTATGGCCAGATTATCAAAAGCACAAATTATAAATTATAGACTATCATTTCTGTATGAATGTCCATAATATTTATATATATATATTGCAACGATATATAAATATGTCATTACATTAATTTAAAATAAAAACTTAAAAGTTTGAAAATAAAAGTAAAAAACTTAAATGCTAAAATTAAAATGTTTGTTAAACGTATATACATTCGCACAGATGCCAAACTTTAAATATTTTTTTTTTAAAAAAAAAAACAAATAAATAAGTATTTGAACGTACTTTTTTTTATAAAAAAAAAAAAGTACAAGATTTAAAAATAAAAACAGGTATTAATTAATTCTTGTAATCTGTAAATGGAAATGATTGTTTATAAATTATTTGAAAAGCAAGCTAGCCTTGGGCTCTTGTATAATTAAAATGATCTGATGAAAGATAGATAAGAAAATAAAGAGAAATTAGCTTGACCAATGGAAGCAGTAAGCCTTGGCTCGGACCCTAACGAAAGTGATGGATTAGTGACATTTTGTTGATTGAATCCATGTGGATAATATAAAAAGGGAAATACAGTTTTTTCTAAAAAAAGTTCCAGCTTTTTGCATTTGAGAGATGTGATAGGACGCACATACCACACTCTCTATATAAAAAAAATGAAAAGACTGTGATACCTTGAACCAGCTATTGCCATCTCCAGAATATTATCTTCCAAGGGAGGCATCGTGGGAATTAAAAACAGGAACCTGGACTCTTCTACCATAAGCTATATGAAATGAGACAATTATTAAAATCAATTAAGAACTTTCATCAAGTTTTACAAATTGATAAACAAGCCAACTTAAATGTTAAAACGGACTCTTATCTGACTTTTGTAAGTTTTTAAATCAAATTAATAATGTTTAATTTTATATGTTTTCCGATTGATAAAAATCATTTCCATTTTTTTTTCTTATTGTATAAATTATTTATTGTTTAAATTTTAAATGATGAAATTTAGGTTGGGTATAGACGTTGCGTAGATTTGTTAGCGGTTGATTATGTTGAAGTTTTCACATTTGATTAGAATATATAGGTCAACGATGTTAATGCAGGCATCTTACGATGAATGCTATGGGGCCTTGTGTATTCTCTTTTGCAATTGATGTTATCGATGATTTTGTATTTTGACCGATTGTGTTTAATTTGGATGTTTTTGACCGTGGAATCTGTGCAGCCGATCTATACTCAACATTTTAAAAACAAATTTATAAAAATAATCTGTGTGAACATATTTAAATGTTAAATTTAAGTCAGGTGTGAATGGCTATATAGTTTTGTAAAGTTATATTAAGGGAGGGTAATCTTAGGTTATTCATTTCGTAGTTGAATTGGTTCAATGGATTGGATATATTTGTGTAATTGTAGATGTAGTATGAGATCCGCTATGGGCAGGATTATATATATATATATGCCACACACCTTCTGTTTGCCTATGGATGGATTTGTAAGACAGCAAAGGACCACAGTCCATTTCTATGGAGTTTTATGTTTATTGTTCTACTCGCCAACAGATGTCGCATTCCTGTTTGGTAGAGAGACAATTTTTTCTCTAATTCTACTTGCTGTTCAGATATACATTCCTGACAGTATAGTATTTTGTGTTGTTGTATTTTCATGCTACATTGAATACATAAATGTATCAGATGGATTGGCACCGGTTTGATTGCGAAATTTGTTGCCTAAGGTTAAATCTGGGAAGAATATTTTCTTTTCAAATGCAGATCTATGTAGTCTATTCATAATCGACTCACTAAATAAATATTAAACTCATGGTTGTAATTTACTTAAATGTAAACCTAAAGATTAATAGAAAAATCTAAAATGTTGAATTTATTCATCAAAATTTAAATGTTATTTTATATGTGCGTAAATAAATATTTTTACGTGTTAATTTCTGGCTGTGGCTTTTATTTTTTTATATTTAAGATATAAAATTTATATTTTATTATCTCTGCTACTCCACTAAGCTAGTGACTTGGGCTAACGATCTGAATATTTAAATAAAGTGGAATCTTAACAGCGCATATCTGCCTACTCTATAAATTTTTCTAGGTTTAAATGCCTAGATGGTGCCCTGTAGAGCAGATATCGTATTTTGCAGTTAGATTCGATCTTCACTTTCATTTCGATCATTATAATATATATATATCATTTATTGGTTATATCATTTAAACTGCCTTTAGTAGAAATAATTTGCTTTGACACATGTTTTGAAACAGATGTAGCCATTCCATGTTTAATATGTATTTTATGAAAAATCACATTAAATCTCTTAAAATGTAATTATGTCAATTTATATTATTCTTTTTTTTTTTAAAAGAGGAAGCAACTTTTTGATTATGATACATTCACAACATTAAGTTTATCCCTGATAATAACTTTGAAGCTTATATTAATAATTTTGTGTGTTTTTATAGTTTTCATTCTTAAATTAAGAATTACTCAAGGTGATCTCTTTATTATTTGAAGATCTTAGTTTTACACATTATTTCATGATACTTTCAGGGTGAACTATAAAAAATTTACTCTAGTATAAAAATTATCCCAAGTATTACCAAATAATGGAATTCATTTATAATTAGATATAGCCTTATATAATAAAGTGATTGTAGTAAAGTAGTACTTCAGATACCTTTTTGTGTCTTGTAGATTAATTAATTGGCACTGAGCAGTTATATCTCAAAAGTAAAATGGTGGAATGAAGAGGTTTTTAAATGAATTTTCAACAGAGTACAACAAAAAAAAATATTAGTTTTATAAGTTGATTGGAATCATTGTTAACAATATGCCAATTTTAATGACATCCTGGCAATTAAGCTGATTTAATTTCTTGAGTTAATGACTTCATTTAGGATTTGTATTTTATAAAATTTCTTATTAGAAAATTGGATGAAGATCTATGTGAAATTTATTAGAATAGTTCAGTGTTGGATGTTATATGTTTTTTAATCTTTATATATACAATAGTATAATTAACTAATACCAAATTAATATATAATAATTTAACAACACAAATGAAATTTTTAATTTAATTGCCTGAATAATTACTTGAGATGTTTAATAAAAGTTAATATACCTAACTCTTTGCGATTCCATAAATGTCTACATATATATTGTACCGATGTACATCGTGATCGAATATGTAGTATTCTTTAAAAGTAATAATATTTAATAAATTTCTTCTTTAAAAATAAAATGGGAAAATTAAGTTAAAATAAAAGTTAAAAAGTTAAGGGAAAAGAAAATTAAAAACAAAAGAGTAGGAAGGGGGGGGGGGAATGTTAAAGAAAAAATATAATTAATAAACGATTTTAAAAGAAGGGTAAGATTTTTTATTTTTTAAAAAAAAAGTGAAATAAAAATGATTGAATATTACTTTTGATTAGTTCATAATAAAGAGTAATAAAGAAAAAATTGTTTTGTTTTATAATAAAAGAATTAAATGTGTGTAAAAATTTTGAATAAAAAAAAATAGAAGCTCAATCAGAGAGAAGTAAATGTACAATGATTTCATGAAATAGGAAACGCTGGATATAAGCAAACTTTGTCATTGTTAAGATGTTTTAATTTCAACATTCCATTTTTTATTATTATTTTTTAAAATATTTCAAAATATCTTATAAAATCAAAGAATCAAAAAAAAACTATATAAATTGTTATCAGACAAAATGATGCATTGTTAAATTTATCATATCATGCAACTAGCTGGATCCGGCTCTGCAATACAATCAGAAGATAGTTTGAAGGACAAACCATGTTTGGGTGAAGTCAATAAAGCAATAAAGTGACTATGCCAATAATCCATGGGTTTCATGTAACATCACGAATTAATGGAAGATTTACATGGAGTTTAGCGCTAACTGGTTAGAAATAACATTCTATAAAAATTACATTTTGCTATATGCATGTCAAGTCAGATTTCAAATCTTAGGTAATGTTTAATTTTCCTATTATAAAAACTTTCAACTTACACCAATTAGTATCTTGAAGATATAAATGACATCGGCTTCTTTGTTCAAATTTATTCAGAGACATTAATTGTATGTATGTGTGAATTTTAATTCAATATGTTGTGTATATTTTTTGTTATTTATAATGTATTAAATATTTATTCAAATGAAAAGAATGTGTGTGGTTGAAGTATAAAACAAAACGATTGTTTAAAAAAAAAAATTTAAACTGTCATTGAAATATTTATATTGATAGATGAATACACATATTTATGATGAAATAATATTTTTAGTAAAGTGCAATGGAAAGACTTAATTGTTATTGAGAAATGATTAAGTTACAACTAAAAGAATAGGGATGATTTTTCTTTTAAGACAAAGATTTGTTTTTTTAAAGATGCCAAAGTTTATTGTACAGTAAATCTTTATTATTATTAAAAGTAGAATTTTTAGATTGGGTGAAGTTTTTTAAGGCAGCTACAATTCGATAAGCTAGCTGGGACTTCAGGTACTGGATTCACTGATGGTCAGATAAACATGTTAATTACTGTGTGATTAATTGGCACCTAAAGGGTTTACCTTAAAATAAATAAAGTGTTTAGTTGGCCAGTATTTAACTAGTAGTTGAGTGTTTATATTATTGGTAGCTTGCTGCCAATGATATTGTTCACTTTACCTGAGGACCAGATACCTTCAGAAATTGGATGGGTTTAGTAAGGAAGGGAGAATATTTTATAGTTCTATTTTATGTTGTTATTATAAAATAAAGAAGGTGGGCGGTTCAATATATATATATATATGTTTTGTTTAAGAGCAAGTTACGAAATTTATAACTTGTTTTGTTTATCATATAAATATATATATATATATATATATATATAAACTGACATCATTTATTATGCAATTAAATATTTTAAATTAATAGAAAAATTAAGGGTATTACAATGGATTTAATAGTTTTTTACTTTCTTAATATTATTCAAGACTAATTTGAATTAGGCTGCAAAATGAATTTGATGTTGAATTTTTTTTATCAAAATATGATTTATTAACATAATATCAATCTTTGAATTTACATGTCATATGTAGTGATATATAAGATTCAAACTATGACTTACAATGCAAAACATGATTTACCAAGTGAACAGAAAAACCCTGAATTGTATATGCATATATCTTACCATTCATAGTTCCCCTTATAGTTTACCAAGTAACTCCTGACCTTAATGGCAACCAGATAGATTGCAGCTACCAAGAATCATATCATCCCCACCATCCAAAAGACAAGAAAGTGAAAACTTGTATTAATCCCTGCAGCACCCATGTCCCAACCCCCCCCTACTAAGGAATAGAAACTAGGTTTTGTGGTATTTCCAAAGCTCAGACTCTCTCATCCAATTCTCTTACTAATCCCCACAGCACCCAGATCCCCTCCAAAACCCAGGCTTGTGAGACTTTCCAAGCACCAGACCCTGTCATCCAGATGCAGAGATGAGTGACACAGCAGCACTGATCTGAAGTTTAAGACATAGCAGTAGTCAAAATTGTACATCATATGCCATCTACAGATTATCACAAAGTCTAATAACCAAGCTATGAATCACATAGAGAACAAAGAGATTAAAACCACAATGCATCACATCATCTCCACTGTCCTGAAGATGAGAAAGATGAAACCTGTACTAATCCCCAATAGCTCTCATATCCCAGTCTCCCTGTAAGAACCAGAGTTCAGGCCCCAGGAATCTTCCCAAGTTTCAGACTCTCTCATCTAAAGCCCATACCAGAACCCAATACACCCACATCCCATCCCCCCTCCAAGACCAGAAAGAAAGCCCAGGGAGCTCTCCAAGCAACAGATTGTCTTCAAAACCACAAATATGAGTGACATGGTAGCCCCAATCCAATGTTCAAATCACAGTTGAACCCTTTTGGAACTTGAGTTTTGTCCATCATGTTTCATCTTCCAGACAACTTATAAAAAAATAGAAGCCTTAATCCATGAGGTCTTTAACTATTGGTAAAAATCAAATGATGAAACTAGTAGCCCAATCCATATGATGGGGTGCAACTGTTAACAATCCAATGTCATAATAATTGTTAATTTTAAAATCATAGTGCAAATCTTCAGTAACCAGATGCTTGGATTATGTGTTATACCACAATATAATTCTAGATCTATAGAGCAATCAAAGATGTATATAGAGTCATTTATCCCTTTTTAATCGCATATTGAATAGTGTCCATCGTGTTTCAGCACTCTGATAATCTATGAAAACCAGAAGAACTAATTCATATAGTCAAATGTTAAAATTATCGATTTGTACAGTTCAGCATTCAAGATAAAAAAAAAAATATTTAATATAGAATATAAGGTTGAATATTTAGGCAAAACATGAAATCAAATGTTCAGATACAGTCTAAAACAATTCACTTTAGTGGAAAAAAATATTTTTCACAAGTGAAATCTCAGGTCTAAAATGCAAGCACAAAACTGCAATGAATAATGTTGTCATTTTAAACACATGAATGAGCCATCCAATCTAGTATAATGTTTTAAGAGACATAGTCAGTGATCCAGCTTCAAATGCATGGAAAGAAGATAAAGCAGCACTTAAAATAAATGATCAGGTACAATGAGAAACAATTTACTATTGTGGAAAAATTCTTTCGAATTAAAATCTCAGGTTTAAAAAGCAAGCATTAAAGTCTAAATAAATAATGCTACTATTGCTAACAAATAAATGAGCTGTCTAATTCTGGTGATGATCTCCAGAGCACCTTGTTCCCAACTCCACCCCATATAAAAACTAGGATTCAGGCCCTCAGGGGTCCTCCCAACAATCAGACACTCTCACACAGTCAGCAATGCTGCCTTGAATCAAAATATTCCCCTAAAATTCAATCTTTCAGTAGAAATCTCTAGAAAATTTACATTGCTGTCAGTTATTTTTGGCAGCACTTCAAAAAAATATTCTAATCAAGCTTACTTGTTGTCTGATGTTGCCATAATTCTTGTGTACAAATGAACCTAAAAGGTTACTCTAGTCAATTGGAAACCTTTTAGAGAAAAGAAATTCTCTAAAATATAATTTAGGTAACTAAAACAGGGAGCCAGTAACAGAGTTTTATATTCTAACTCAGGAAGCAAATTTAAGTAGTAGTATTTTTATCTGTTTAGGCAGTTATATGTAGAACTAAAGAATATGTTTAATTAAATTTAACTAAGTCAGTGCTAGAACCCTTCAGTAGTTTTTAAACTTATTATATATATATATATATATTTGATTTTCTAACCAAAAGAAAAACTCTTCTGAAAGAACTAGACACTACTCTTTTAGAAACAGAATTAAATAATTTGGTAAAGAGTAATAAATAACATTGTTTTACAAAAACACATTACACACATAATCTTATGCATAGCAATATTAAATATGTTTTTATATTAAAAATATTGCCCTTTCTAATAGTAAATTAGTAATTATAGAGATGACAGTTTTTGGATCTACTCTAATTAAAGTAAAAAAAAAGTTTGAGTTTAATAATTTGGTAAAATTGTTGAGATTAATCTGCCATTGAATCCTTTAATATCATATGTCTACCTGTGTAATTAATCAATAATTGCTTATTTACTAAATAGTTAATAGAATATTTCTAGACTTTAGACTTTTAAATTAATACTACAGCTATTCAATTATTTTATTTATAATAGCAATATATTATTTTCATTACTTATTTTTTACATTTTAGAAATTAAATAATTAGAAGTGATTGTAAATATTGAAGGCATCATATATTTCATTTTATTGCCATTTGCTAAATAATGTAAAAAACTAAATCAATTTCTGTAGGTTACTTGTTTTGGATAAATTACTCTTGTTGACTGATTTTAAAGATAAACAATCTCATAACACTATGCAGCTGAATTCTTGTTTAATTACCATTAATATTAATTATTTGATGTTAAATTTAAATATTCAATTTAGCAGTCTTATTTTAATATAGTCTATTATACCTAAACTCATTAACACATAATGCAGAGTAAAAGGTCTTATTTATTTAGAATCTATTCAAATTAAATAGATGGCATTAGAGTTATTTTAACAATAATAACTTTATTTATTTATGTGAGGTTGGTCATTTTTAAAGGCATTTATCAAGGTGGTTCATTCACAGTTTGTGTCATGCAAATATTGTATCAATTTTTATGTCATAAAGTAAACTAAAATAAATGACATTTTGAAGTCTTAGTAATTTTTCAATTTATTCCATATGTATTTACAATATTGTTATTTGTTTACTGCATATTTCAGTATTGAATAACTTATAGAATGAGTAATTCAAAGGAGAAGGTAACCAAACCTCCACACAGGTGAGTTATTCAATTAGTAATATTGATTATGAGTAAACTCTTAATCCTAGTCACAAGATAAACATTTGAAAAGATAAAAATGGTCATCTTATTTTCATATCTAAATATGATTTAGCTTACTGCGCTAGTAAAAATTTCTTGATTATTTACATTATGTATAACATCTTCTAATATTGACACATAGTAAATTTCAATTTTTTGCAAATATTAATAGGATGTGAAAAAAAAAATGTAAGTAAAGTGAATGATTTAATATATTCACACTCTCATTTCTAGATGCTTAAGATTGCCAATATAATTGCATTTAGGTAGGAAGGCAAGTTGGTCATCCTTATCTTTTTAAAATCTTTATCTTGTGACTTAGATCGAGAGCTTACTCATATTTAAAATAGCTAATTAAATATTATAATATGGTGCATGAGTATAGGTTTGATTACCTTCTCTTTAGAATTACAGCTTGATACTGTGCTAGTAAAAATTTCCAAGGATAATATTTCATGCCTTTTATTAAATTTACAGCTAAATTCATTCATGGTATCAATTCAATTTGTTCTAAGCTACTATGGGGAGGGGGGAAGACTGTAGCAATTAGCCTCAGAAAGATGCACAAACCTACAAGACTAAGTGGTCTTGGGATGCATTCACTTAAAGTGTTTAGACTCCAGCGGGCCTTCAACTTATTTTTGAGACTGAATCATTTTATCCCTCAAGAATTTTATTTAGTTGATGTTTATTCTACTGATACCCCACCTCCAACAATGAATTGCTGGTTGGCTGAGTTATTATTTGAACTTTAAAAATGAACCTAATTCCTAATCCATCTAAATCACAAAAAGTTCAATACTGGGAGGCTTATTATCTCATTAATGAAGCAATAGTGTCTATTAATTCAAGTCTTAACTTGACAACATTTAATCTGCTGAAAAAGTTCAGATGGTGGGATCTGGAGCCAAAATATTTTGATTTCCTGATAAAAATAAATTTAATGCACTACCCACTTGTAGTATTTTAACAAGAAACCATGGACTTACTTCAATTGATGGTCTATGCGGTTTATGTCGCAGAGATGAAGACATGATTGAACACATTTTTGGTGAATGCAGTTATTTGCAAGTTTGTAGATATTTTATTAGCTTTATTTATAAATATAAAGGTTCTTTGATACATGTATTGATGCAAGCAATTAAAGCAGGAGTTTTTGCTGATATTAGAATTGTCACTTTTTTAATATATAGTTTATGGCTAACTCGATATGATATTATCTTTAATTCTAATTGTACAGATCCTTTGAAGATAATAATTAGAAAAATCAGAATGATAAAAGCAAGAGACAATAGAATATCATCACAAGATTTATTTAATAGCACATGGGAACTTATTGACATTTGAAGACCAATTTCTACCTATAGAACTTTAATTTGCATATTGTTTTTATTACACAATATTATGTGTTTATTTATTTATTTTTTGGTTTAATAAAGTTTGTTTTTGATAATAATAAAAAATTTCTTGATTATTTACATTAAGAATGAGTAATTGTATAATTTTATTGTTTATCTAACAATAGTTAAATTGTATGCGAATTGACAAAAAATAAAAATATAAAAAAATACTTTTGCTTAAAATATTTTTTTTCATTCATTATATAATATTAATAAGCATTATTTATTAATCAAGCTAATTTAATCACGCACACAAACTTGCATATAGATATACAGACAAATAGAATATTTTCTTCCATTGATAGGGAATATTTATCGGCTTTATTAAATAAATTGCAACGAAATAAACAGTCAAATTATTTTAATCCCTAATGACAAAATATATATTTTATAATTAATTACCGATTAGGACATACATTTTTAAAAAATGAGTTTATTTTTCTCCCCATGCAAAATAAATTGTTATGTAGACAGTGTAATTGATAGTCTCTAGAGTTGCACTTAAGTTCAATTTAACCACGCCCATTGAAAGTCATAAAATTATATGCTTACTGTTATTATGACATAATCATCACTTTTCAAGAACTGTTATCCTTATTCTAAGAGTCTGTTTCTTTAAAAAAATAAAAAAATAAAGATATGCATGTTGCATAATGCATATATATATAAGATGAATTTGTTGATAAATATATATTTGTGAATATATATATGTAGTTAAATTCGGGAAAACGAGTGATCATGTTATCTCATTTGACCTGGATTTGTCAATTATTTTTTTTGCTCAATGTTCTGGAGTCAAATGATATTATAACATCAAAGTAGTAAACAGTAACTAAAAATGTCATTAGTTGAATAGACTGATATTTTGTTTTTATTTCCCTCATATGGGAATTGAACCCAGAATCTTTTGTCTAGTGCCAGCATTTTTAGGCCTGACGCAGTGGTGCAAAACTTCAACTTAATTATTCGTTTAAATTAAATAATATCTGAAAAATAAAGAAATAAATTTAAATTTTATTAAAAAATTAATTTTATGCAAGATCGTATGTAAAAAAAAAATTAGATAAATATAATTGACATATATATATATAAACTTGTTTATATTTATATAAACTTGTTTATATTTATATAAACTTGTTTATATTTATTAAGCATGATTTATATATTAAAAGCAATAAATATGTTTAATACATAGTATGACAAAGCACTCTATCTATAATATATAAAAATTACTAATTATTCTTTTAAAATACTGATAATCAGCAATTTATAAACACCTGTATATAAGAGATGAGATGAAAAGTAATTTGAAAAAATATATGTATACTGAAATTAAGTTCTTATAAATTAAGAGTGTCAATGTCTTAAGAATTTTTGTGTGTGGTGTTTTTGTACTTCAAAACTGACTTCTAGACAAAAATAATAGTTCACAAATTTGACAACTAGCAAAAATAAATTTTCTCTTGGAAAATAAAATAATGACAAATTTCCATATAAACTTGTCAAATAAGCGTTGGTGGTTGAGTAATCAGCACAGCTGCCTTGCAAGCAGTCGTCCTGGGTTTGCGGGTTCACTTCCTGGCCGATGCTTTGACACATGAAAAAAAGCTTGGCAAATATTGTATTTATTTACATTGTAAGTTTTGAAACTTTATTTATGACTTTTGTCATAAATAAAGTTTAAAGCCTTAACAATGTCAAATGTCACTTTAAACTCTTTCATGCTCTTTGTAAGAGTGGGGCTAGCCTTTTATAAGTTGTGTATTTGTAGTCACCAAAAATATTTTATATTTTTGCTAATGTGCACTTACATCTAGCAATTCTTAATCCACAAATTACAGTTATGATTGATTGATAATGAAATTGCAAAAATGGGATTATACAATACTATGAGTTTTAATTTTACATTAAAAAGAAACTGTGAACATTACCCATAGTAACTGTGTTCTATATACCAAAATGAATAATAAATCCATTCATTTTCATTTTAGCATAATAGACATTAGTACAGGAATGATGGTTTACATAACTAATGGTTTGGATATGTAACTTTATAAATATTACATATTAATTGATAATGAAACATTCTATCATTAGTATAAATAAACATAAACTTTTCATAGTAGTGTTGTAACACATATAAATATGAGTAATATTATGAAAAGCTTCAAAAGACAGACCATCACTTTGTTTGCATTATTAGAAGATTAAGTATTAAAAATAATAAAGATTTAGTAATATTATAGTCAAATAGTATATAAAATTATAAAAATATTTTTTTAAATATTAGTAACATTATTTTAGACAACTATTATCATCAACTAATAAAATTAACTGAAA
Organism: Epiperipatus broadwayi; assembly: GCA_028023455.1. Classification (NCBI taxonomy): domain Eukaryota; kingdom Metazoa; phylum Onychophora; class Udeonychophora; order Euonychophora; family Peripatidae; genus Epiperipatus; species Epiperipatus broadwayi. Next base: position 1,555,849 of record JAQFVV010000098.1, on the reverse strand, counting down.
CGTTTTACTCTAAAATTGAGAATTCAAAAAAAATTGATTTATGTAGTAAACAATGACTTATGATAATAAAGTTTCTCTTTCAGTCTTCAAAGCAGAAAGCTTATTTATAAATTTTTATTATTAATTTAACAGTGTAAATAATGTTTATACATTTTATTTATTATTTTTTTTTATCTTTTAGCTTTTATCACTTCTAAGTTTTCGGGTATGGATGCTAAATGGAGTTTTACCATTATTTTCTGATCAAGATAATCCTGCAGCATTCTCCCCTCAAGCAGCCACAAGGTAATGGTCTTTTTTTATATATAATTTAATTTTGAAAACAAATTTATTAATCAATTACATGCAAGTATTTTCAACTATCTGCATAAAGTCAAATTACTAATGTGTTTTTGTGTATGAATAGAATATGTATAAATGTGTGTTATGATTTTATGCAACATCAATAGTGGTCAGTCATAAATGATTATGATCATTCCAAAGTCCAAACATAATAATAATAATAATAATAATAATAATAATAATCATCATCATCATCATAGTAATAAAATTTAATATTATTTAATTATCTTAAATAATAATGTAATAATTCTGGTATGTAATGTGTGTTAATTTGTGTGCACACACATTTTTGCTAAAATTAATTAAGTTCCTTTTCTTATTGCTAAAATTAATTTATTATTTCTATCAGCCTTAGATTGCAATTTATTTTATATCTAATTTTAAAGTGTATCAAAATTATTATAATTATATAAACAATAACTTTATATTTCAAATTTAAGTGTAATAAAAAGTATTTTATTTAAAAGTATATTTAAAGATAATATTTAAATAAAGTTTAAAATATATTATTTAATAAGATTTATTATTTAAATTAGTTTTTAAAAAAAGGCCAGACAGAAATAATTTGTGTGTAATTTTTTTATTGTCTGAGATTTAATTGACCAATCAGATGGAGATCAAATATGGTTATATAAATACAGGTGATGAGTGAGAAAATAAGTCATTGTCATTGTATATTTTTTAATCAAGTAAAATTTGAGAAATAAATATTATTCCTTTTAATTTAAATTTTAAATTATAAATTTCTTTAAATTTTATTATTTTAATAATAAAGTGTTAAAGGTAATTTATAAAATTATGAAGAATAATTTAAGAAGTTTATTCAAATTGTTTTAATATAGTGTAAAACAAGCAATATTTCTTGTCAGTACTGCATAAAAACAATTAATACCATTAGTCAGAGGACTATGTGAGTGTGCCTTTAGACTGAAGAGCAATGTGGATTCATAAGGAATTTCATTTTAGTCATATTTGTATGTTGTATATGAAAAACAGTCCTCTTTAGTTTTTATAAGTAACAATAAAGAGAATAGACTTTCATTTGATAAATATATTAATTTTTGCTATCAGAAATTTATTAAAATCTCTTTCACAATTTTTATTCAGTTTAAAAAGAAAGAGTGAATGCTATTTAATTGTTTAGTGAAAATGAATTTATTATCTACTAGTTTATGTGTAATTTGCAAATGTTTTTAATATAAGAAATATATACTAACCTGGAGGAGAATTCTATAAAAGTGTAATGTTTATCAATTATTTTGCAAATTATTAGAAGAATAAATGTGAACTATTAAAAGAAGAGCTATATAAGTTATAAGTCAACTATAAATATTGTTTAAAATGGATACTAACCTGGAGGAGTATATTCTAAATGTATAATGTGATTTAAAAAAATATTATTGCAAATAATGGTGTGCAAGTTCATATATGGGAAAGAAGAATTGTAAAATGGGAAGAATTCACTAGTGATATTGTTAAAATTATTTGTAATGCTTTTATATGAAAGATTTGGATGAGATTTGAACTAAAATATTTTTTATAATCAGTCCATTAACTGTGAATTGAAGAAGAAACTTTTAAAATGTGATAATTATTAAATTCATTGATAAATGCTTAATATTATTAACTGTTGTGAAATTTGCTTCACTAAGAAGATAAATTGAATAATTTTTATTATAGAAGTACTTTTCATCCTCGTTTGCTAAGCAATATTTCCATTGGATTTTTTTTCTTTAATGATTTTTGCAATTATCATGAATAGAGTTAAGAATGCAGTGGAGAGGGGAAAGGAAAAAATCTCTTGTCATTTAACATTGTTGTTATGTGAACAACGGCTTACCTCAGAATTTTAACTCCAAGAAAAATGATCAAACTTTTATTATTATTTTTCTTAGTTAAGACATATATGTAGTTAATTTAATAATTTTTAAATATATGTATTATTAGATTTAAGATGTAATTTAATATATGTATAATATGTGAATTTCATATTTAATATCTGGTATAAAATAAAGGAGGAAAAATTAATAGTTTTCTTCAGTGATAATAAATCTATAACTTCAATGGAATTTAGTCAATGAGATAGGGTCACTGTAATAATCATATTGATATAATTAAGGTAAAATTTTAGTTAATGTATTTAAATTCCAATATTGGTATTTATTTATGTCAAAGATAAATCAGGTAAACTGAATATTATATTTATTCTGTTTATTTATATTATAATAATTTGTTTTGGAATTATGAATATAAATGTTATACACTGGATCTGTTTAGTTACCATGTGAAAGTATTAATAAAATTTCATAAGCAGTATCTATTTAAATACTATATGCATAACTGATTTTTGAATTGTCTTATAAAAAATTTAAATGAATGTATTTATTATAAGCTAAACATGTAAAATCATTTGTTTGTGCTATATTTAATCTCCTTGATGTTTTAGTTAATGTTATGTACTGAAGTATATAAATTATTTTATGAAGAGATGTTTTAGAATTTTTTGTGATGTTGTAAGGAGTTATAGAAAGTGTTTATGATGGACAGTTAATGGTTCAGAAGAGTAGTACAGGAAATCTTGTAGTGCAAGGGATCTTTTGAATATTAAGTATAATCTTTTGTATATTAAGTATAATACAGATAACATAAGTCTTTATGTTTTATGATTTATATATAGTAACATTTCTTTCCATAAATCAGTAAGTGCTCAGAGAGAAGCCATAATATGAATTTAAGGTAGACACAAAAATATGTGTTTGAGCACTGTATCTATGTTTTCATTATTTTTCCTAGTTCTTTTAGTTTTTAATCCTTCACTTTTAATTACTACTATCATCACTGGTTTCTTCAATGTAAATATTATTGTTAAAATGTAGGAATAATGATAGCTAGAATCTTAAATAATGTTTAGAAATTTTGTAAGACAAGAAGAGCAAAATTTATAACAAATGATGTATAAATAGAGTGTGAAATAATGTTTTGTGAAATATTTTGATATTCCAAAAATATTCTAAGACATCAAAAAAGTTAAAAGGGTATGCTAAAGTCATATAAAATGTATAAATGAAAGTGAAACCTAAATAAGATGAATGAACATCATGAAATATGAAGTGAATAAATGCCATATATATTTTTTATATTATTACAATAATTATATGTTTATTTTGGTAGATAAAATAAGCATAAGAACACATATGAGTTATAGAGTTATTATAAAAACTATATTATGATGAAGTATTTGAGTGAAGAACTTATTATTGAAGAATATATTTTTTTTTGTAATGCATAATATAACATATAAAAAATTTATATGATGATATGAAAATTTGGATAAATGTTTCTTTATCAAGGAGCATTTATGTATAAACCTGCAATTATTTATAAATATATTTGTTGTAGTAATAGTGCTAAAATGGGTTAATGCTTATAAATCTAGGAAAAGGTAAAATGAATGTCATAGAAGTGTATTTTTGATTCTATGAAAGTGTTTAAATTATTTAAAGGTGTAATCTAAGAAAAATGCTAGAATATCTTATAAATTGTCCACTTCAATTAATAGATATTATTACTTCATGATAGACAATGTTTGAATTGCAAATTACTTATTTTTTATGTAAATATTTTTTGAATGTAATTATTTTGAATTGTAAAATGATTTACTTTTGTAAATATCACATTTCTAAATTTTTAAAATGTATATTTGTTATAATAAATTGTTAATGTTTATTTTGAATTAATCTAATGTCTTGAGAGTTTCTTTTTTTGCTGTGTCCAAGACATTCACATGCATTATAAGAATTAATTATAGCTTGGTATAATTGCACATAAGCTAAAGAAGATATGATTATTATATGATTATTGAAGATATTACTTATTGAATCTTAAGACTTTATAATGAAAATTTTTCATTATCTTATTGAATAGTTATAACAAAGTTTGATATTTTTAAACATATCATGAGGAGAATACCCTTATAAAGTTAATGCATAATAAGATTTAAATATTTTGATTTTATATGAGATAATAAATATTATTTGTAGTGGTTTATAATTTTTAATTTGTTTTAGCTAACTAATAAATTAGTTGAATGATTTTTGAAATAAGAACATTGAGTAGATTTATTTTGTTAATTGTTATTGTTTTATATAGCTAGGTGTATATAAAATCCTTCATATTATATAACTATATTAATCAACATGTTAATTGAAAAAATAATAACAAGAACCTGAGATTAAAATGATAGTTATGTTATAGATTTTTTTAAATGATATATTATTTTATTAAGTAAATAAATGAAAAGTCATTTATCCTCTTTTTTGCTGATTATTTTATTGGCTAGTGAGGTAAAAGTCTAAACTTTTAATTGGTCAATTCACAAACTCAAGCATCAAAATATATTCATCTTTTAATATTATATTCACTTTAGTTTCATTTGTAAAAAGTATATTAATAATTTGTCAGGTTATGAAAAGTGAACGAAAGTTTTTTTCAAAAATAATTTTTTATTTATAATTATAAAAATATTTGATAGTAGCAAATCTAAAATGAATGTTACTCACCAACCAAAAAGTTTTGCTGATGTCAGTGATTTCTTTCCCAATTTTACGTTGTGGAAAAGTCAATAATTTTTGCTAAAGTCTTAACTATTTTTTTAAAATAATTTTATTTTTAGCATATTTTATCAAAATAATTTATAATTTGTCAAAACATACTTTTAAAATGGTCTAAAACATTCATTTATCATTTTCAAAATGAAAGAAAAGACACTTTAGTTAGTGACAGTCCATTTTCTTTGTTGTCGAAAGCTAACAGCCAATCAGAATCAAGAATGGACAGCCCTCTTCCTTTGTTAGACCTTCAATGTCAGCTTTATTGATTTTTACTTGTAAAATAATTCAAGAGAGGGCAGCATCTTATGGACCATTTTTAACCTTTAAAAATAATGCAAAATCTTAACGGTAGCATTAAAAATGACAGAATTAGAGTTAATTGAAGCCAACGTGAAACCATCATGTTTTTAGAAATAATTAGCAAAAAATGAGTTGCTTTAATTTAATTTTAGGAATGTTAATTATAGTTTATTTTATGTAATATGTGAGTTATGACAGTATTACTATACTTTAAAAAAGTAGGTAGTGGAGATATTCCTATGCCTTTGGGGATATATCTTTTTGTTAGTATATTCTTAATGTTAAACTAACTGTGTACCTTACTAGTTGCTTTTAATTATGAGTATCATGATTTTAGTATTTAATCTAACCATTTGTAAAAGATTGAGCTAGTATGTAAATTAATTTAATTGTTAATGAGTTAGAAGTCAAATGAAATCTTTAGTTATTTAGTAGGTAAAATGATTAATTAACATATTGATTTAACTTAGAATTTTTCTAGATGTGTGGTAAATTACTACTACTACTCCTACTTCTATTGCTACTGCTACTACTACTACTACTACTACTACTACTACCACCACTACTACCAAAACTATCACAACTACCACTACTACTACTATTATTATTATTATTATTATTATTATTATTATCATCATCATCATCATCATCATCATCATCATCATCATCATCATTATTATTATTATTATTATTATTATTATTATTATTATTTATTATTATATTCAGATGAGCTATTTGTTGTTACAGTTTAAGGTAGTAAGTTAGATTGACTAAGAGTGGGTATTTGATTAGCCAAATTGGTAGTGCCTCTCAGTAAGGGTACAATATATATATATATATAAATTATTACAGTAGATTGATAATGATTGAAAATGATATATATATATAATTGTAAAATGGAAGTAACTCCTTCCCACTCAATTATGTAACATCAAAAACCTAGAATATCATTCTATTTTTAGGCTCTATTGTTGTTATACATGTTTAGTTTTTGATTTATTATTCTATCTTTCTGTAGATTTTGATATGTTTCTTCCTATAATTTGAAAGCCAAGTCAAAAACTAAGATTATATAATAACAGAGCTTAAAGATAGAGTGGTATTTTTCTATCTTTTAATGGATTTTGACATTGAAAGTTACTGCTACTTTTCAATTACCGATATTTAAAAAAAGTTATGATTATTTATTATTATTATTATTATATATATATTCTATATTTAGTAGAACAATGTTCAACTTTGATATTCTTCATAATCTACAAGTTTGAAAATTTTCATTTACCCTTCATAAATTCTAAAAAAAAAACATTTGATTTGTTTTATGTTTGCTATTAGTTTTAACATTTTTATGAATATTATTATTACATTAAATTCATGACTTCTTTAAAAAATATATTTTTAACCTTTTAATATTTGTTTTCGTTTTTATGATTGTTATTTCTATATCTGATACTCATTTTGTTTTTATTTTGTTTTCCATTTCAGCTCATGTTTATTCAAGTTAATTTTTAAACATTTTTAACATTTTTCTGTAGTTAATCTGTTCATTGATTATATACAAATCTTACATTAATTTTTAAAGTTGTTGTTGTTTTTTAAATGACATTCTGTAGAGTTTGTCTGTCATGGATTGAAAAACCAACATGTTTTGATTTATCTTCCTTCAGAGTTTTTATTTCAGTCATTCATGATTTTCTTCACAATCTGTTTCAGTATGTATTAAATGGTATTAAAATTTATGTAAGCTATCACTTTATACATAGAATAATTTGTTTGGGATAAAAGAGATGCTTTTCTTATGTAACTGTTACTTGGTTTGATCTAAATAATGATGATAAAAATGTTTTTATAAAAATTTGTAATTAATTCATTTATACTGTGCTTAATGTCTATATAAGCATTAAGATTTCCATAACTATTCTGAGAATGAAAAATATTTCCTTTCATCTTAGTTTTAAATTTGAGAATATTTAACGTCCTGAAAATTCATTTACAATAATTTTCAGTTTCATTAGATTTTATCTTATAATAGTGTTAATTATTGAATTTTATTTTTCTAATACACTTTTATTGTTAATGTCATATTTCTTATTTATTAATTACTCTATATACCTATTAATTGGTTTTATTTTTTATCCTAACGTTATTTAATTTTTATCTTACAATTATTTAATTTAAAAGTACTTAATATTTAATTAATTAAAATTAAAAAATAATGCTAACTTTTTAATTTGATAAATTATTGATTATTTTCTCTTGCAAAAAAAAATATAATGTTTTAAAATTAATATCATAATATTTATATATTTTAAAGACAATGATTAATTTTTATAAGTTAATTATTAATGATGTTGTGACTAGATTTATAAGATATATTATAAGTTTTGTTATTTCTTTTATAAATTAATTAAAACAACTATATACATTCAAAGATTTAAATAAAGAAACAAGTCATACATGAGCAGTAATTGTTTTTTTTATTTCTCATCATATTCTTCAATGTGTTGCACATGTATTACCAATCCCTTAAAATATGCAGTAGAATTTTTAAATATTTATATAATAAGTAGAGTGATTTGAAAAGGTTTATCAGTCTATTCATCCTCCACTTCATTTCTAGCAATTGATACACATGACCACACACATGCGAGAAATGATTCCCACTATTCATATTTTATACAGAACTAGCATTTATCAGTTGGGCCAGATCACAATCTCCCACATATATATCCAATCAGTGCTTTGTTTTGTATTAAGATAGAAATTTCTCAAACTTTAGTGGACAGGCTTTAATCTTCTCACCCTTCCAACTATTGATTCATTTATTTCATTGAAAAGCCAACAATGGAATGCTGAAAGCATTTATTGGATTTAATATTGTAGCCATTTCTATGTAGACATTACATTATTCTTAACCCTTCATATTATCAGATCATTAAATATATATATATATATATATTGTATATATAATGATCTGTATATATACATATATATATACTGAAATAAATATATACAATATATATATAAGATCATATCATCCCTCTCTTATATGAATACCTAATGGTCTGATAATATGAGGGATTAAGATTGACATAATGTTTACATGGGTATAACTATAATATTAAATTTAATAAGGGCTTTGAGCATTCCATCATTGGTTTTTTAATGAAATTTATGGTTGAATTGTTGGAAGGCTGACAAGATTGAAGCCTGTAAATTAAATTTTAAGGGATTGCTATTTTAATATAAAATCATGCAGTGATTGTTTATACATGTGGGAGTCTATGATCTGGCCCAACTGATGAGTGCTGGTTCTGCACAAAATGTATCTATTGAGGATTATATATGTTTTTTGTATGTCTGTGATAATGTGTATTGTATAATCATTGCTTGAGATGGAGGGAAAGATGAATAGACTGGAAAATTCTATGTTCAAATCCCTCTACTTACATATATGAAACATTGAGTATAATCTAGTTACTTACTTCCATAGAATTACATTTATATAATATTTAAATAGCTTTCTGATATATATATATATATATTGTAAATATCGATAAGTCTATCTATATTTTATTTATGATATATATATATATATATATATATCATAAATAGGGAAGTCTTTTGAAATATTTTTCATAGCAAATTTGAATATCGATAATTTAAAATTTTGGAAATATCAAATATAAACTATTCAAACCATTTATTATATATATTGTAAATATATTGTCTCATTTTGAATAATTCAATATTTATCTAATAAAATATGTTTTTCTAAATAATTTTTATGCTCTTCAATATATTTATTAAGAAAATAATTACATTTATTAAAATTAAACATAACATCTCAATATGTATATTTTAAAAACATTAATTTTGTCTGCTAATTAACTCTTCAAATGTCATTCTTTCACCATTAGAAATATGCTGTTATTTTTCTTTTTTGCTTTATTTTCAAATAAAATGAATATTATTTTGCACTTTATCAAAAACATAATTTAAAAACTGAACATAATCTAAAATGGAAAATATTAACATTGTAAATAAATAAATAAAAATATTAGGAAAATAAAAGCAATAGATAAAAAATAGACTTTTTATAGTGTCCAACAAAGAAGTGTTTGGGGTTTGGTTTGACATTTTGTAATCATTTATTTCAATAAATTCTATGCAAAAGTTATTGCATTGAAATAAAGCTGCCATATAAATGTTTCATAATTAAAAATAAATAAATGTTAATTAATCTTACAACAAAACAATAAACAAATAAAAAAATTCATAAAATAATAAAAGATAAGTCTAGACCTGAATATTAGTAATTTTAATTTTTGAAGAGATCACTATTTTTGTTTATTCTCGAATATTTTCACAAAATAATTAGCATCTGTATAATAAAAATATTAAAGTTTGAAAATATTTAGTAAACCATAAAAATAATTTTAAGCAACTTTTTTTTTTTTTTTGCTGATAATAAGTTTAATTAGGAAAGCTGACAATATTATTATTTAAAATAAACTGTGGTGTATTTAAATTGTGTTGCATGCAATTTTGTATAATGATTAAAAGACTATGTTTGCTTTGATCAGATTTGTTTTTGCCTAATTTTATAGCATTCAAGTTGATTTGATATTGATAAATTATATTATTTTTGATGTCTTTAAAAAATGATTAATTAATCTAAATGTCAGTTAACTTTATAATTCTTACACTTTGTTAAGCAAATTTCATCATTATTACTATATTGTTTTAAACCTAAAATATCCAATGATATCACACAAAATCAAACAAAATAAATTTAGATATAAAATTTATTAATTTGTAGACATAAAAAATTTATAGGAATTTATGATCAAACTTGCGATTTTTAAAAAATTAATATTTTTTCATATTTAAAAAGTACTCTTGCCAAGCATTGGTTGTCGAGAGGTCAGCGACTGCTGCTTTACAAGCAGTTGTTCCATGTAAGCGGGTTCACTTCCTGGCTGATGCTATGACACATGAGGAAAAAAAAGTACTCTTAAAGAATAAATTACTACTAATGAAATAAAATAAGAAAAAAAAATCTTATCTGATTGTTTAATTATTATTATCAAAACAAAACTTCCTTTGCACATATTCATACAATATTTTATGTTCATCATTTTTCTATTGTATTTAGATTATACTAACATAGAAATGTCCACAGATATGTGCAGTTCTATTTTATATATAAAAGTAAATTTATTGATTTTTTTTCTTTAGTATTTAATATACTAGTATTTGATACTACACTGAATACTATATTAAAATATAAGTAAAATAACTTATATAAATAATCTACATATCTTTTTATGTATATAAAGTAGTGAATTTTATTTTTCTCATCCTTTTCTTTCTTCATCCACACATAAAATTATATAACTTAATAAAATGTTTTTTTTTCTTTTATATATAAAATTTATTTTTTCATTAAAATATATTTCAATGTGAGATAATTGATCACTTGATATTTACATAACATTTTACTTCTAAACAAAAATGTTTTAAATTTATTCAATTTGAGGGTAATATAAACTTTTCAAATGGGATCAATAAACCCTCTAATTGCTAAGAATGTTATAAATGTTTTACTTTCGATCTTATTATTTTTCTATAAATTTAAATCAAGATACCCTATACAATTTAAATTTTTCTTAAAATTTTAAATCCATTTAATCCTTTTTAGTTTTATTTAATTTATTTGTAAACTGATGAAATACAATTATAAATAGCAAAGCTGAGACCAGTAAATCTGTCAATCATCTTCCATATTATTTATGTGGTTTTCAAAAATTGCTATTAAATTTCGATATATATATATATATCAGTTTATCTTTGATAAATTAATAGTTAAATTTGAATGTCTATTTACTTTTCATTCATTCTTTTTTATTTATAGCTCTATATAATTCTGTAATATTTGTTGTATGATATCGATTTTTTAATAATACTTTTATAAAATATTTCATCAGATGGCACACATATATTATTATAGAACTATTTTTAATATATTGAATTTAATAAAGTAAATTTCTGTTTTATCATATGTCAAATATTAATTAATAGAACGTAATCATAACATATAATCATAAGAATGATAAACTTTCTCTGCACTGTTTATGTGACTGCATTAACTTCTAAAATTAGATATCATTTTGCAAATTAAAATAAATTCATTTACATTTGTTGTTTAGTTCTTGTAAAAATAGCTAACCTGATAAGTGATATTAATTAGGGTAAATTTCCAATCATATACTCATGTTTGCAAAGCCCTATTTCACTCCATTTTTATCTTTAGTTAAATCAACTATTATTATAACAATTGAGAAAAGCAAATAGAAGTAGATTTATTTTCCATTTGCAAAATATATTTGTCAATAAGAATACTGTATTAATGTAAACTGTGCTCAGAAGGCTATTATTTTTAAAGTTTACACATTAATTCTTGCTCCATTAATTGCCATTTACAAATTTAATATCTAGTTATTGTTTTTTTACTCTCAAGTATATTAAAATGAGTAGACATTATTTTTTTGTGAAAATAAATTATTAGCTGCATTGAATAACGCTTTGTTGATATCTAGATTAGATTAAAGGTTTGCTTTATTATTATTTTTAAGATTAGATACTCTTATAAGAACTGGAGAAAACAAATAAAAAATGGATTTATTATTTGTAAAGTGGATTTCACAAGAGGAAGCAATATAAAGTATTATTTTAATTCCAAATACTCAATAGGTTGCATAGTCAAAAATATGTTTTTTTCTTAATAAATATGCATCAAATTTTGATGCTATTATGTGAAAAATAACTATACTTATTGATGGTATGTGTTTTTTGTAATGAGTAAAAAATATGCCTGGAACAAAATGTTGAGATCCATTCGTATGATTATATTTAATGTTGCATATGATTATGCTTTTATATGTACATATGTGTTTCCAAGAGTCATCATGTAAAGTGCAGGGCACAATGATGCTTCACTACTGAGGCACAGATACACCAAGATAATTAATAAAATGTATATGTAAATACAATTGTTTACATATTTGAATGATTTCATCATTAGAAAGATGTTCTGAGTATAAATATATTTTATTTAAATATAAGAGGGATACTTCTTTACTTAAACTTATTTGTGACAATTACCCAGGCTTTCAATTTCTAGCTATGATCTCAAAACTATATATATATATATATATATATATATATATATATATATATATATATATATATATATATATATATATATATATTGTGAGCTTCTGGTTTGGCACCAAAAATATTATTTATAATTGTGCACTGTTATATTAGTAACATCTGATATTGTATTACTTTAAAAAAATGAAATAATGCGAAATTTAAAAAAAAAAATATTTATGATTTAAAATAATGATTAGAAGTATTTATAGATATAATGAACATTTCCATACTTCCCCATTCTCTTTAAATACATATAAATAAAGATATAATAAAAGACAAATGACCCCCAAGATGCATTTCGTGCTGAACCAGCACTCATCAGTTGGCCCTGGTCACAATCTTTCATATACATCTTTATTATATGCAAAGTATTTATCTAGAGTAAATTGTTACATTTTCATTTACCATTGTCAAACATCCTCCACTCACAACTTTGACGTCATCCATTTCAGATAAATACACTAATGATTATTACTAATCATTTTGGAAACTAGAGATTGTCTCTAGCACAGATATAAACTTTAAAACTCAGTTAAAGATTAATATATCTGATTTTTTTTTTTAAATTTTAAACACACGGAATTATGTTTAGTGTCTTACTTTAGGGATAATTAATGATAGGATAGGGAGTGGCTTGTTATAAACATAGTCAGTTCAAGTCAAGTTGGTGCTCATTTGTTTTGTTTGTTCACAAATAAATAGTTAGAGTTGTTTTGAGTGATTCTCTAGTTCATTTGCTTTACACATTTTAATTTATAGAATAAACAGGGAAGTTTGTTTCACTCATCATCATTAAAATAGTCATGTCAGCTTAGTGTCTATAGTGCATTGTTAGTAAGTATTCATGTATGTCAATATCATTATTCAACTTCATTTTTCATTCATATGTTTCATTAAATCATTAGATATCAGATTTCATACCCAATTATTTAATTTAATAGATAGTAGTATTTAAAACCAGCTTAATTACATTTTAAGTGAATCAATTGAGCATTGAACTAATGAATTATTATACAATAGTTATATTAAAAAAATATTTTATTTATTAAAGCAATTGATATTAGTTTTATTCTGTTGTTTTAAAAGTACAGAATATTTTATCCTTAACTCAATTTAATATATATATATTATTTAAAAGACAGAATGATTTTTTTTCTTTTCCCCACTTATTTTTTTTTAACAAAAGTTTCTTGCATAAATTAAGTCACATTTTCTGTCTGTTGATCTTTGAACTTTCAAATCTTGAACTATTGGATGAGAGAAATTATGAGGTAATCTTTTTAAAAAAATCTATAAAAATGATTGCCATTTCAATTAACACACTCCACTCCTACCTTTTGACCTTCTGACTACTAGGCCAGTTACAAACTGCTAAAGGTTTTCCAATACTGTTTCAATTTTAAACTAAGTTTAATGTTATAATTTTTTCTTCCAAGAGTTCAAGTTGAAAGTAACATATTTTATTGTTGCAAAAATATGTGTACTTAAACTACACTAAAGATACATTGGTCTTATCATTGACTGACTATTTAAATTCTTCAACCATTGTCAAAGATACATGTAAGTGCCTATATATTATATTATTTAAATTGCCACTGTTAAAAGTAAAAAAATTACCTAATTTAAACTTGAAATTGAATGGAAAAGAAGAAAGAAGAATGTATGTTTACTTGTCAACATTATTTTTCTCATGTTTTAATTATATTTTTAAGGGAATAATTGCAGAACTGTTGTTAAACATTTTCAGAACTCTTTCTAAAAAATTTTATGCTAATTATAAAAGAAGATTTAAAGAACACATATGAATTGTTTAATTTTATCTCCATTATTGTTGGAACATTTCCATAACTATCTTTGTTCTTACTTATTAAAAAAAAAACAGGATTAAATGTGCAAAGTGAATATGTTGTTCATATTTACCTGTTTCCAGACTAATAGGAGAAATGAATTTATTAAAATAGATGGATTATATAACTTTGTTTTGTTAAATGCATTCTTCACTAGTTGTGAAACTTTTCTGTTTACAAATATTGCTAGTAAATTTATTTAGACAAATATTATTAGCTAAAATATATTGCTTAATTAGAATGGCTTTAAAAAAAATAAAATAATACATTTGAATGTCCTAGGAAGAAAGTACTCCTTTATTTGCATCGTTAAAATATATTGCTTAATTAACTAAATTCATCATATAATGTTAACAGCAATTCATCAGCTAATAGTTGAGAACATTGAATTTGCTCTTATGAATTAAAATAATATTGTTTTGTTTTTCCTTCAGGAAACATGTTTGTGATATATGTATTCGTCAATATTGATATTTGTGTGAAAATAATTATTATTCATTTTGGAGAAATGACCAAGGAATGTCATTCATAAACTATTAATAAACTTTTGTTACAATTAAGAAGAAAGAAGAAAAGAACTTTATTATTTAATAGCATTTTAGATAGTTAGTGCTAGTTCAGAAATGTTTTATTATATGTATTTAATTTTTGTTCTACTAGAATGTCTCATCAGATGTATGATAAAGGAAAATCATACAAGGTATTTTATTATTATTTTAATATAAGTTTGGTCATGTGTTAGTAACACACACAAGCATGATAACAAATGGAAGAATCCATTATAGTTTGAAAGGGGTAAATCATTATTTTGAAAGAGTTTCATTGTATTAAATCTTACCGTATATATTTTTTTTATAGATTAAAAAACCATTATTTTCAATAATTATTTTATCTATGATATACAGCTTTATTATTTATCTAAGCTCAATTTTGTTTAGATCTGTGCTAATTTAAGTGCACTATATAAAAAAATTATTTTGTCTTGGGTTGCCAATAAATTATTGCTTTATTTTCCAACTGTTATTAGAATGTTACCAAGTCCTAAATATTATCAATTATGAAATATTTATTCTTTATCATCTTTATGAATTAGTAACTAATATTTTAATAGTAGTTATTTTCTACTGTGATTTTGAATGATCTGTGTATTATTATGCTTGTAGATGTGTGTATATTATTAATCTTAGCTATAAGATGTTAATTGCAAGTGCAAATGTTATATAATCAATCGGTTTCAGAGGAAGAGGATCATCAATTGTTTAGAAGGACTAATGATTTATTTAAGAGAATTATTGTTCTTTATTATGTTTGAATGGAAAAGTATTTTGTGGCTATATGCAATGTTTTATAGTATTTATTGGATTGAGTAAGCTCTCCTTTTTGTTATTTAAATCTTTAAACATGTGTAGATTGCCTAGTGTAGTAGGCATGGGATCAAGTAATCCCTTATTTTCTGTGTATTGAAATGTTTTGATAGGAGTAGATGGAATCCTCCAGTTGTGATATTATTTATGGGATCGAGTTATCCCTTATTTTCTGTGTATTGAAATGTTTTGATAGGAGTAAATGGAATCCTCCAGTTTTGATGATATTTATTATGAATTAAAGTATCTGAAGTTGAATATATTATCCCCTTGTTTATTTGGTGAAGAGATTTATTCCCACCAGTTTATTTAGTTTCAGAAGTAGACTTGAAACTTATTGTGTTGATATTTATCCAACTTGAATTGTTGAAATCTTTTATCCCCATGTGTTATTGAATGTTTTTCCAGCTTATACTATAGCCAAGTGCCAGATAATTTATTGATAAAAAGAAGAATAAAGGCAGAATAGATTTTCTTACAAAACAACTGTAACAAAGTTAGTAATTAAAGCTTATTTGACCATTGCCTTCGTCCATATTGTGATCATATTATAACTTCACAAGCAAACTGATTAGATTGTTTAAAATTAATTATTTATTCTTTGACACACAGCATAATACAGACCCATGTATAAAGTGTTATTTTGAAAGAGGAAAATCCATTATTAATGTATAATTTTAATTATTGTTTTCAAACATCTTATAGTGATCATTTAGATTTCATATCATTAATTTTATCATTCAATCATTTGATTAAGTAAGCAGGCAAAGATAAAATATACTTAATGAATAGAATTGTTATTTCTATTTTGGCAAAATAAAAAAAATAGTTATGTAATAGAATACTTTATTTCAGTGTTGCAAGGGCAAAATATATTCATTAATGATATTCTTTATTTTATTTTGCAAGACATGGTTTTATAAGAAAACATTGGTTAATGTAATTCTTTATGTTATTTTGCAAGATATAATTTGATGAGAATGTGTTAAAGTAATGGAGCTATTTATTCATTTTTGCAAAACCTAGTTGATGTTATTCTTAGGTTTCAAACCCCTTTATTTTAGTTATATTTATTGTGCATTTGAAATAAAATGCAAAATATTAATTTTATTTTATAGTATAATTAGAATATTTAATCCATGCTTTTTGTCTTAGATTTATTAATTTGATGGAAAAATAAGTGTTATAAAACCAAAATGTTGAACAAAAGATA
The DNA here is from genome assembly GCA_028023455.1 of Epiperipatus broadwayi. Lineage (NCBI taxonomy): Eukaryota > Metazoa > Onychophora > Udeonychophora > Euonychophora > Peripatidae > Epiperipatus > Epiperipatus broadwayi. The sequence continues at coordinate 1,538,952 of JAQFVV010000098.1, read as the reverse complement.
AATTTTGTAGTGGATTAATAGGAGCACAAGGTTATATTTCTTCAGCTTTATAGGTATCTGAAGAAGCTGTTAACTAAGAAACCTTTTCCTTTACAATAAAATATATGTTTTTATTTTGGGTTTATTATTTGATATTACAAATATCAGGTGTTTACAAATCTATACAGATGTTTGGATAAATAAAATGAGTAATTTTGAAATTCAAGAGCATATTATGTTATTATTATTATGAAAAATTGTGAAGTAGATTAAATGTTTGTTTAGCTATTTTTCTTGCTTCATTAATAAATATTTTATTACTCAAAAATTTGTATTTAGGATTCTTTTATAATATTCATTCATTGTTTCATATTTCCACACATGTTCACACATTTATTTTATTTAATGTGACAATTGTATTTTCATTTAATTATGATAAATATCCAAATATGATGATATTGATTTCCTTGATCCACACACAGTATGAGATGCCAATTATCTACTGTTTATTTAAAAAGTTTTATTATTTAGTAATTGTTTAGATGATGAATTGAAAGCAAAATGTACCCGATTTCTTTCATTATCTAACTGCCATTATTTAGTTAGGGTATTGGTTAGATTGTATTATTTTTTTCATAATATTAAATAATAGTTATTGAGATATAGAGATTTTAGATTAAACCATACCATCAGTTAATTTCCTGAGATCTTCAATTTTAATTCAGATTAGATAATAAATTCAGTTAATTACATTAGATTAGTGTGTAATTAAAAATTTAGTAATGATAGGTTTAGTTTAAGTTTAGATCCAGTTAGTTATACATTACAGTTTCTAAAATATTATTTTTTTTATTTATTGATGTAATTTTCTAATATGGTAGAGGTTGTTTAGTGCATATGGATGATGGGAGGAGGTGAAATATAGATTATAATTACCAAAAACACACTTTTCTTTATGTTTGCCGTAATATCATATAAATATAATTTATCCAAACTTCAAACACTTTTAGCAAACTTTATTTGTACATACACCTATGTTTTGACTGACCTGCAGTCTTCTTCAGAGTAAGGTTATTCTGATCTTCAAAATAAAATAATGAAAAATCGTTTTTCATTATTTTATTTTGAAGATCAGAATAACCTTACTCTGAAGAAGACTGCAGGTCAGTTGAAACGTAGGTGTATGTACAAATAAAGTTTGCTAAAAGTGTTTGAAGTTTGGATAAATTATATTTATAGATTATAATTAGTTAATTTTAGCTGGTAGAATTTTACCAATTTAATTTTGTTTAGCATAGAACTTGATAGATGTTTTATTCCTATTAGTTATAATATTTTCTCCACATCTAATGTACACTGTACACCTCACACACCTCTGTAGCCATCAACTGAGTTAGTTTTAGATGAAACTTTAATTAAGAGCCTCATGAATAAATTTAGGGTAAAGTTAAATTGATAGTTTATTCTATGATCCATAGAATTGGCACCCCCGGGTAATTGTTGGTGTTGGTGATCGGTATGAGGGGTTACAATATATATATATATATATATATATATATATATATATATATATATATATATATATATATATATATATATATATATATATATAAAGACATAAATTCAATAAATAATATGTATTTCCTTTGGTTAGTTTGTTATATATTAATATTTTGATATATATATTCTTATCATTATGCTAAACCAAACAGACTGATACTTGATACTATTTTGTCATAATAATTAATAAAATACTTATAGATTTCCAAATCACTCTTTTTCATAGAAATACATTCTGATTGTAAATATTTATTATTTAAGTATAAGAGAAATATTTCTATACTTAAACTTACTGTGACAGTTTCTTTAGCCTCAAAATATATTTCATATATTTACTCTACCATTGCACAAAACTGAACAGGCCAATGCCCTTTCATCACTATAATTAATAATATGTATATGTAAAAAAATGTTTACATTTCACAATCATTTTTATTTAAATATACTAATTTATATAAAAACTAACATATTATTATTAAAATTTATTTTAAAATAAAGATTTTTTAAAAATATTGCCTCATAGTTATAGTAACTCTGCATATGATACAATTGTCTTTATCAATAATGTTTTACAAACATTATATGTGTTGTTTACTTGAGAGTACTGGTAGAGTCTTCACCCCAAAGTGTGAGATCTAGTTTCAATACTGTGTTGCACCACAAATTTTTAATAATGTTATCTATCTATTTTTTTCCTTAGTATTGTCCTATATTACCTTTTTATAAGTTTTACCAAATAGCTTTTTCTATTTTTGCTATTATATATGCAGTATTAGCTTTTCACTTGTTCTATAACTAAAAACGCATCACACTATGATGTAAATCTAAGCAAAACAAAATATGTAATTCTTAGCAATTATCATGATTAAATCTATGAATAAACAAAATTAAATGCAAGAGGTTTTTATGGCTTTTAAAAATATATTGAATAAATAATCTAAGTAAGGAAAGCTAATTTTTTTTTGGCTAAATATCTAATTGTCAAACTACATAATAGAGTGTGTATTATATATAATACAACGTACTTATTAATAAGTGTTAAAAAATAAAAATATACAGAAGATAAATATATATATTTTTTTCATATGTCATAGCATCTGCCGGGACGCGAACCCACACCCGTCTGCAACCAACTACTTGCTTGCATGGCAGCTGCGATACCTCTCGGCTAACAACGCAAGACAAAAATTATTGAAGAAAAATAATTGAATTTTTTTTAATAGAAAACAAGAACAACTTTTCTGTCAATTAAAAATAATGGCAGGATCTTAAAACAAAACATTTTAACAAGAAAGTGTGAGTGGAATGAAAAATAACAAAAGGATATTTAAACAAAGAACATTTTAACAAAAAGATATGAATGGGATATAATAGTTTTTTCAGTCATGTTATTTAAAATTGATCTACTTTGACTGCTTCTAATAAAGTATTAAAGTTATGTGATCAATAAAGAATAATTGGAATTATATATATATAATAAATTATAGTTATTAATAGTGGACAACAACACCACAAAATTTTAAATAATAGTGTGAATATTTTATCATTGAAAGAATATAATTTTAATAATAAAAAAAACTTAAATAAGTTTATGCATGAAAGATTTTCAATACATTTTAAACAAATATGAATTAAGTTTTAATGAATTACTGACCAGCAAACAAGTAGGATGGAGCTCAAAAGTGAAGTATTCCAATGAATCATATTCTGGATGCACATACCATATTGTAATATATAGAGTATATTAGCACACACTTTTACATGACCTACCACTATCCACTTTATCTCATAACACTGATACACTTGAACATATATTTGTTGAAAAGATAAATAATCACCAATATCCATATTTCATGCTAAGCCAGCAATCATTAGTTGGTCCAGATTATCATCTCTACACATATAATCAATAAGTGCTCATATATATATATATATATATATGATATATATATATATATATATATATATATATATATATATATATATATTAAGATAGTCAATCTTCATACTTTAATAGACAGGCTTCAATCCACTCCACACTCCAACTCTTCAAGCATTCATCCAATTGAAAATGTGGTGATGGAATACTCAAAGGCCATCCTGAGGACGAGATTTTCATACTTATATAATATTAGAGCTGCCCTGAGAAGGAAAAGTGAGCAGTGCAATAGATGGAAGCAGTGCAAAATTATCTTATTTGCAGATATTTCTTATCTGTACTAGCATTTTCTCAGGATTGTCTAAAAAATAATTTGAAAACGTATGATTTCAAATTTACTGAATAAATATTTAAATAATTAGTGGATTTTAACTTACAATTTTTCAGACTATATTTATTCTGTGATCCATCTGAAGCAATTAACACACAAAACCACATATATAATGTGTGGCAGTTGTTTAAGATGGAGTAGAGGATGAATACAAACTAAAAAATCATAAGTTCAAATCCCCCTAGTTACTTACATAGAAAACATTTAGTACACTGATTGAATAGGTTAATTAAATAAATATTTTTCTTTTAAGTTATTATTTAATTATTATCTCAACAATTATTTTTTAAATATTAAGTTTTATTTTTAGCATGTGTTTTATTCTTTATGTTTATTTTATAGAAATAAATGAATAAAACACGTACAGAAGGTAAAATACCGAACGCGTTAAATGACTATAGCTACATTTTCAAGTCTTTTCTTTGGAAAGTGCTGGAAAAAATATATTTTAAGTTATAAATTTTATTTCATAGAATTGGGGGGGGGGCACTAAAATTGACCTTGCAGAAAGGCGCTTCTTTGTCTTGCGGCGGGCTTATATGTTAACATGTGTAATGCAATTAATTTAAGAAAACTTATTCAAGTGCTAATATAATTTTAGAAATCTCATTATGAAATATGATATTAGATATTAAATAATTTTAAAACTTACTAACAATATTTAGAGTAATATTTAAATGTTGGCATTTTAACTGGTTTTACTACTAAGTCTAAAATTGAATTATTATTAGTATATAATGAAAATTTTAACTTCTAATTGTGTACGTGGCTGCAAACATATTTTAGCATTCCATAAAATGTAAATATATTAGTTTATATTCAATAGATTTTTAAAATTATTTATTTACTGCTTATACATAATTGTTCGTAAAAGTTTTATTGCACAAAATCTAAATTTTAAGTGGGTCTAACTTGTCATGTATAAAAGTTTAGTGAAAAGTATAAAGACAATGGTTGATTTGTATATCATCTTTAATACTCTAACATAATTCCAGTTGACGAAAATATTGCTGTTGTTTTTTAAATTATTTTTTTAATTAGTCTTTAAATATCTTCATAAATTGTCCTTAATTTTTAATTGTTAAATATATTTTAGAATACTTTGTAGATTATATTTTGCGGAGATATTAAATACAAGTACAGGTAACGTAAAATATATAATCTGTCTCTTTGTTAGTTACTAAAATAATTTATATTATTAGTTTTGTCAAACAGATTTTTTTTATTGATCACTTTTCTATGTATTTGTGGTGTCCTACCCGCAAACAATTATTTTTTTCTATTCCCTCCTTTATTTATTTTTTAAAAATTAACCATTAACAAATATATATAAAAAAGTGACTAATCTTCTACAACTCATACTAAGAAATAGATATTTTCTATGATAAAAATTAAAGATATTTCTTATCAAAGGTGTTGTTAATGGTTGTTGTTGAGGTTTTACGTTTTTTATTATTATTGTTAAAATAAAAAGTAATGGAATAAGTTTGAAACTCGGGAGGACATATGACGTTCAAGCAATCGAGCTTGATCCAAGAACTTTAACTCTCGAGTTCTTCCACTTTATTACTGCAGATTGTACTATGCAGATTTTTTTGTTTTATTATATAAATATGTGTGTATCTGCAGTTGTTTTCTGTTTCGTGTATGTGTATGTATGTGTTAGTCGAAACTAATAAATGATAAAAATTGGCATACATCCTTCTTAAATATTTAATATTCTTTTTTAAAGGGGGAATTTTTTTTTATTTTATTTATAAATGAGACCATTTAAGAAAAATCATAATATCAAAAATATTGATTTTCTGTAGTTTAAATAATGCAGCCAGAATAAAATATAGAACCGTATTTAATTTGCTCATTAATTTATCTTTTGTGATTGTTTTATTATGCTTTATCCAGAACTATTTTTCTTTCCATGTAGTAATGATTATTTTTATAATAATAATCTTTATAAGAATAAGTTTTATGACAGTAACAGAATAACGTCAACTACAAAACTTTTGCAAGAAACCTCGCTTTTTATTTTAAAGTAAATACCAACAAACAAAAAACGTTTGTTGGAAAATAACGAAATTTAACTTAACATATAAAGATCGGATTATGCTAGCTTAAATTGTAATTTTCCCTTTATATAAGGAATTTAAACCTGCGTAATCGCATTGTGAAGTAGCTGACAGTGAAAAAAAATTTTCAATCGATTTTTGAGTTAAGAAAATGATGTATTAATCTGGTCCACAAGAAATCCAACTTTTTTTTTTGAAATTCTGTTGAATTATTTATTTGTGAATAATTAAGAAAGACAGCGTTATGCTATTCTAAAAAAGTATATATAAAAAAATAAAATGCATATTTTAAGTCTAAAAAATAAAAAATATATATAATTTATCAAAAACCAAACTATATAATTAAGGAGAGATGGCTGTAATTTTAATATATAAATATGTAAGTTTAAAAAAAATGAAATGCATATTTTAAGACTTGATCAAAAATCAAACTATAATGTTTTAGATTTACAAAGTATTGATGTGATGTGATGTATTTGGCTTCTCCTTAAACGAAGTCAAGAATATCTCAGCAATTATGCCCAGATAAACCTGTTAGCAATTTTATTTTTCATTCCCCACTCTTAAGTCTTCCCATATTCTGCCCCATCCCATTTCAACAACATAATCTTTGTCAACTCTATGGCCTTTATATCTAAATCCCTCTTATCTCTTCACAAACTCAACACAAAAACCAATAACTCCCTTTCTGTATAGTCACTTTGTTCATGTCTATTCTCCCATAACTTCATTATCTGTACTCTTTCTGCTTTCAAGCACTTACATTCAATCAACAGATGCCTAATATTTTCTATACCTTCCTTGCACAATTTGCACACTAAATTATCCATAGTTTTCCATTTACATGTATATTCTCTTGTTGCTAAAGATCCCGTTCAAGCCTTAAATAATAAACTACTTTCTTTACTATTATCATAAATTAAATTGCATCCAATATTCCATTTACTTCTATATATATTTAAACTCTTTTCACCCTCCATACTAGTTCTCCATTTATCCAATGCCCTATTTTTTTTATTAATGCTTCTATTCTTTTATCCCATTCCTTACCACTATAAAACTCAACAATCCTCCTAACACAATCATCCCATCTTTTATATAAGTATACTGATATAAATTCTTTATCCAAATCTTTCACATACCGCATTACATTTCTCACCCATCTTGTTACCTGCCCTTTACTCATACATAACCCAATTGAACACTATTTTTTCTATTCTTTTACTATCCATAAACTGCAACCTACCAAACATTTTCATTTTACTTTTTTTGCATCTCTCATATAAAAACTTGACCATCCCATTTGTTCTTGAATTGCCTCCTTTTCTGTTCACATCTCTGCATCTAATGCATGTCTTCCTACTTCCCTTTGTACTTTCTCTAAATAATCTAAAACCCTTTTACTAAGACGTAATGCATCATTACCATATGTTAACTCTGCTACTGTAACTCTCTTCCATACTATTCTAGCTACATCATATTTATTATATGAAAATACTGTTAGTTTCTTTACCAAGCTCTTTTTTTTCTTTGCTTCATTTACCAATTTTTTCTCCCATTCATCCAAGCAATTTTCCTGATTACATAAGATGATTCCCAAATACCTATATCATCCACCACACTTAACTTTATATCCCCCAATAAAAATTCTACATCTTCTCTTTCCCCAGTATTAACCATCATTATATTTGATTTTTCTCACTAAATTTAATCCCCATCTCTTTACTCACCCTTACACATGTCCTCAACATAATTTCTATATCTTCTCTTCTTTCTGCACACAAAAATATACCATCTGCAAAAAAAAGACCTGACAAAATATATACTCCCTTGCCACCTATTAATGGTATCTCTACGTCTCTTTCTAGTTTTTCTATTGCTTTCTCAATTTCACTCAAAAACAACAAAAACAAAATAGGTGACATAGGGCATACTTGCCTTAATCCCACCCCATTTTCAACTTTAACTGATTCTATATTCCCTAACTGGTAAGTATAATAATTATTTTCATATGATTTTTTAATAATATTTACTAAAGCTTCATCCATTCCCAAATTGGCTAACCTTACCCATAATCTATTTCTATTTACTCTATCATATGCTTTTTCTATATCTATAAAACTCATATATAATGATCTACCTGAATTCCTACTCATCTCCATAAATTGTGTAACTGCAAATAAACTATCTCCTATATGCCCATCTGACCTAAAACCTCCTTACATTTCCCCCACTACATTATTCTCTTTCCATCCATTTTACAACTCTTTCAGCTACTATATATGATAAAACTTTATATAAAACTGATATTACCACTATTGGTCTATAATTATTTAACTTTCTATGATCCTTACCCTTTCCTTTAAATAATAATCTTATTCTTGTATTACTCCAACTAACCAGAAAAACTGTCTTCTGTGCCATCTTATTAAAACATAATAATAACTTTGCTTTTGCTCTATACCATAAATTCATTACCATCTCTGCTGTCCATTCATCTAAACCTCTTGCCTTTCCACTTTTCAATCTCTTCCCTGCCTTATTCAGTTCATTTTTTGTGAACCTAATATTCCCATTACTAACTGCTTTCATTTTTTCTATCACTACTTCCTTCACATCTAACATCTTTTCTATATCCATTACATATCTATTTAAGGTTCTCTCTACCTCTTCTGTAGAGCTACACTCTATTCCCTCATCATCTATTAATACTATCTCTCTTTCCCCTACATTTCTCCTTTAATGTAATTCCAAATTTTTTTGCTACCATCTCTTCCACTTTTATTAATATCCTCCAACAATTTACTATTTAACTTCATCCTCTCTTTATAATTAACCATTTTAGCCAACTTCTTTATTTCTAAGTACTTTCCCCATTTAGCATTAATATCATTTTTACTTTCTTTGTTTTTAATAGCACACTTATATTCTCTGCATGCTCCTTTCCTCTCTTTTAGACTTTTACTAACTCTCATTTTTTATTACTTTTATTCTTCTGTATATTCTCAACTAAAACCCTATTTGCCACTTTTTATTTCACCACACCATTCCTTATACTCATCCCCACCCAACTGCTCCATGGTTTCTTCAGCTTTTATTTTGTATTCTTCCAACTTATTCTTATCATTCACTCTCCATCCACATCTTTCACTATTATTTCTACATTTATTTCTATCCTCCATCACATTATTAACCTATTCTATTACAATAAAATTATGATCACTATTACATACTCTCTCTCTTCATTATCAAACACCTTAATTTTCTGTATTTTATTCATTCCCTCTTTCTCTACCAATATATAATATATTGGGTGAAATACATTATTCTTAGACCATGTGTATTATCCCTCATACGTATTTGATAAATTCCCAATGCTCAAATTTACTCTTTGACAAAATTCCTTCAAAAACTAACCATTCTTATTATCTACATCATCAATTTCTTCAATATGTACATTCATATCCCCTATAACCATTATTCTCTTCCCCTTTTCTTTAAAAATTTGTATATCCTTAACTAGGCACTCATATATACTACTGTTCGACTCCACTGCAGTTTGACTATCTCCAATAAGTATATACACTACAGCCACCATCCATTCTTGTCTACCCAACCTTATTTCAAACCACAAATGCTCTTGACATTTAACAATATTTAATTATTTCCTTGATATAACACCTATACCACCACCCCTTTTTTCTTTTTCTTTTCTGGCTTTTGCCTACCCTAGCGCCAATTATGGTAATTTTATGTAATTAGTTGACAGTGATAATGCATATAATAGTGAGCAGAAAAAATTCCTAGTCGTTTACTGATCTTTAACAAAAAAAAAGTGTACTTTTAAATATTATGAAGTATCTCTTATTAACTTGTGAAAATGAATAAAACAAACAAATCAATGAATAATATATCTCATTAAAAATCTATCCTACTACAATTAGTTATCTGACAAAAAAAAAAAAAAAAAACGATTTTGCATCCTTAATCAGATTACTCTCTAATCTCATTCTAATTTGTAAATATTATTTTTTTAAAATCATCAGTCGCTTTTTTTGTTCTTCTGTTTTTATTATTTACAGTTTTTTCCAACTTAATATTTTATTATATATAAATATACTTTCAATATATTATAGTTCTTCTTACATATGATGTTTTTTTTAAAAAATAAAGAATTGTTTTACTTCCTAGAACTATATTACTATTCTTTATTTTTTATCACTTCTAAAAAAAATATTCTAAAATCCATTTTAATTTAATATATATATATATATATATATATATATATATATATTACCTATCAATAAACAAATCCAACATTTTAATTTGATAGCTTTTTTTAAAGTATTGTTAGTGCATAAAGTTTGACACTTATTATCAAACTATAGTAATTTGCTATATATATATTGTACCCTTTTTTATAGGTCGGTAATAGTTCATAACAGTCAATTATTAAAAATTTTAAATTTTAGAATATGTTCTTTTAATACATTAATTATAGTTTGTCAATTATATCTTTAAAGTACAATTTGAGGCTAAAGTAAGTACGTAGTATATAAAATTATAGCGAATTATTTAAAAATGGTTATGTAAAGCTTAAAATATTGTTGCATATGGTTGTAAAAGCTGACCGTATTAAATAACACAGCTATAAATATTAAAAGTATATTTAATAAATTCGATTTTAATAGTTTAAAACTGATAATTTAATAAATGCTATGTTTAAATTTATAATCATATTTAATAGTCAAAATTAATATAGTATATTTTAAAAATAAACTTTATGATGGTGAGAATTGTATTTAATTCTATATTTTCTAAATTGTTCTTCCAAATTTTATAATTATTTTATATAATATAATAAGTATATCAATTATATAAATCTAGGCAGAGAAATAGATTGAAAATTGTCTGTCAAAGTTATTAATCATGTGACTTGTATACTAATACTTTCACACACATGCTTGTTTATATTTAAAGTAACAAAGTTTAAAATATTTTAAAAGTTATATTATAGAATTTGATGGAATTATCACCTAGCAAATAATAATAAATATTAAGTTAACTATCATATGTAATGTTTTAAGTAATGTAATAAAGACGAATACAGATATAATAAAAATTAAATATTTTGTTTAAATAAAAATAGATAAATGGAATAGGTTATTAAAGTTATTTTAAAAGTTATTTTAAATGTTTAAATAGTTTTAATAAAATAATAATTTATTTAAAAGTAATATTTAAAATAATATTTTAAGTTCATTACATCATAATTTCTAATTTTGAAATTCAATTCTACTTAAAATTGAAAATATGTAAATTTGTTCTCAAGCTAAAGTAAGAATTAACCAATAGGATAAGGTATTCTTACAGACTATAAATATCATCGTAACTAAGTTATCGGGGGAGATTAATAATGTATTGAAACCGGAGAAAGGTAAATTATAACTATCAAAAAGATAGTATTTTTTAAAATTTTTTATTTTAATCAATTTTTTTTAGTACTTTCTTATTGTTTTATTTGCAAAAAAACTAATTGATAATTTTTAAAAGTATTTTTGCAAAAGAGGGTGTTAAAATATAATAATTTAGAAACTTTGTGGAAATGATTTTCTAATTTTCAAAATGTTACCTGCCAGTAGTATTTTATCTAAAAGTTTAACCTAAACTTCACAGTAAAAAATGGATATACTATGAAATAAAATGGATATAAATTGTAACACTGTAAAAATGTTTGGAATATTTAGTGATACAGCTTTATTAATATTTCGCTGGAGAACTGTTTTGGTACATAAATAAAACACAGCTCGGACATTATATGGAGTCTAAAAAAAAATGTATTGAAACGTATTATTTATAAGCTGATCCAAGATTTATTTTTTAAATAGTAATAAGACAATTATATTTCATGAATTATTTTATATAATATGATATTCAAAGGAGTAAAATGTTATATACTTTCTGAAGGTAACATTTTTAAAAAATATTTTCAAGAATTAAAGAAAGAACCCAGGAGAATATGTTACAGAAGCATTTTTGATATTAAAATATACGGTCTTAGAATTATTTAAAATGTATTTAGAAAAGATTTGTTCAAAAGTACTTGAAGTTTTTTTTTTTTTTTAAAAAAAAAGAGATTTATAAAAAAAATACCAAACGAAAGTTTAAATGTATTAAGAAGGAAACTTATATAAAAAAGTGAACATATAGTTGAATAAAAGATGGGTCCATGGAAATACAAATAGTACTTAAAAGTTTATCGGATATTTTTAAAGTTAAATTAGGTGGATTGATGCATCAGATATGCAGAGAATATTGGTAGAGAAGATTAAGAAGCTTCACGGGATTAATTAATATTATGATTTAATAATCATCATCCTAAATACTAAAACCAAGTATTATTTTCTATAAATTTTACTAAATGGATTAATAATTATTTTTATTTTTAAACTTTAACGCACTTGGAGGAGAACATTTTTAAATAACTCTAGAGAAAATAATAAACATTATGGACTTATCAGGAACTATCGTCAAGAAAATATGTAATTATAGTTTTGATTCCTTTTATTTTGTTAACTTAGTTTAAATCTAAATTTTTATATAAGATTAGGAAAAACATAAAAACATTAATTTATTAATATTAAAATTTTATAATATAACAATCTAATAATTTAGCTAAAAATATTTTAATATAAAGTGTATGGGTGTGAATTTTTTTTATGTCTGCAATGCTCAAGTGGATAAAGGAAGCCTACTGAACACAATGACTAGATAAAGGTTATTGGTAATAATAATAACTATTGATAATTTATAATGTATATATTTTTTTGTTTTCTTTAGATCATCCCTAAATTGGAAGAATGAAGTGTAAAAGTTTTTTACTTATATGTACCGCATTTCATACAACATTTTAAAAAATATTATGAGATAGGATTGATTTGAAAATATGCATACGACGATTATTTTTTTTTTATTAGTGATATAATCCAACATAACAAATAATTATGTGATTCTTTTAAAATTTTCATGTTATTGGATATTCAAATATTGTCTAAGTAGATTGTATATGATTAGACATATAGAATAATGAAGTAAGCAGACTTTTCTTTTGGAACAGCTAGATTGTTTAACTATTAATGAATTTTATTTATTGTTTTGTAAATGCAGATAGTTATTTATCGATGTAAGATGTGGAAAATATTGAGAAATAATGTTGAGATAGTGGCTTGGAAGTACTTAGTGAACATGAAACCAAGATGATGTTTTAAGAAATAGGATGTTATAAGGAATGGAAATAATATTTAGTCTTTATGTGAATATCAGCATAGTTAACAAAGCCCTATGACTGATACACATTTTATTTGGACAGTGTTTATATTTCTTTAAATATTTGATGTTCTAATAAAGCTGAAGAAATAGCTTTAACATCGTCCCCTACTAGAGGATATTAGGCAGGTAAATGTCATACCTCTTCACACTGTGACATGATTTTGAGATATATTAAGAGTAATACTGTAGCTTTCTTCCTTAACCTTTTAACCGCTAATTTTATCATTGGTTGTATCAGATAAAAATCAAATCTTTTAATTGGCCAACTCACAAACTGAAGACAAAGCCTATTGTTAAAACATATTTGCCTATAATATTAAATTCAACTCAGATACGTTTATAAAAAGTATATAATTAATTTTTCAGGTTGTGAAGAGAACGAAAGTTCTTTCAAAAATAAATTGCTATTTATTTATTCTAAGATATTCAATATCGGCAACATAAAAGTTATAATGTAAACAAAAAGATTGACTTTTACGTTATAGAAAAGTAAATATTTCTTTTTACTACATCTTCAATATATTTACTTAAATCTTCAATATTTTTCGAAAATAATTTTGTTTTTTTATTATTCTCTCTGAAAATAATTTTAATTTCTCAAAATATTCTTTTATAATAATTAAATCGTATTCGAAATGAAAATCTCAGCGTTTTTCTTTATTTTCTTTGATCAGGCAGTTTCTTTGTTCTTTCCAGCCAATCAGAATGTCTTTTTCGACTGAGAGCATGCTAAGAACCAATCACAAATAATGTTCCTTCTTTGTTTAGGTTTAAATGCGTTTTTTTCTATTTTTTACTTCTAAAATAAATCGGAAGATGTCACCATCGTACAGAACTTTTAAAAATGAATTCAATACGTATTTAACGAATATTTTCGTATAAAAACTGGCTGAGTTAGAGTGATTTCAGATGTTGACGAGGAGCCTCATAAAAAACAGTCTTTTGGTTAATCCTATGCATCTGTTTTTGCTATCTTTATTTCATGTAACTGCATCGTTCAGTAAGATATGTTTAAGAGAAATTATAAATAATTTAGAACTTAGGTTATGCTATCGTTTTGCATAAGAATGGTTTATTTGCTTAGAAGGAATAGGGCGTTATAACTTAAAATTGAAGATCCAAAGTATCCTAAGGAAAGAAAAGAATCATAGCATATATTTTGAATTTTATTTTGGAAATGAAATTTTTTTTTTTTTAAATAAAGTATCTAAACAAAGATATTTTCTTTAAAGTGATAATAATTTTAAAATGCTTTAGTATTATTTTTTAAGAGAAAAATAAGTATTGCATATTTTAAAATACAATAGTACAAAGTAAATTATGTAAACAATATGCATAGTATATTTTTGTTTATTGATTAACAGAAATATATTGATGATTACACTTAGATCATACTAAAGTAAGGCTTAAAGAAGAATATATTATGATTAGTAAACATTGTGTGATAAATACTAAAATCTAGTACTGAATTTTGGATAATATTTTGTGTAACATCTTTGACTTTGCAAGATGAAATTTTTTTTAATATTTTGAAAAATCCATACTCATTATAAAATTTTGTTTTCTATAAAATGTTTTCTAAGTATGAATTTTTTAAAATAAGATAGTTTAATAATATTAAGGATAAAATGCTGTTGCTAATAAAGTAGATAAATATATTTGTAATAAGTTAACCATAATGAGAAACCATATAGTAACATTTTTTTTAATTTTGTCCTAAATCTAAATAAAGATATAACTGAAATATAAATTATTTTTTTATAACCCGGTAGATCAAACTGTAAAGTAAAAAAAGTTAAGGATATCCACTGTAAATAGTGTAAATAAATTGTTTATTTATTTGTTGTTAGTAATAAACTTTGTTAAATTTTGTTATTTCAAAAATTTTGTGTCCGAGTTATTTATTTCTCCACATTGCTGCATGAAATCACGATATATGCATAATAATTGAAACAAATATATAATTTTGCACAAAAGATAAATAGACAAATATTTTAAGAATTTTAAATATTTTATTGGTATTCATTATAATTAAATAATCATAATCTTACATTATTTTATTGGTCATAAATCAGTTAACACAATATTATATTAAATTATATGCTATCAGTTGCCACACATATTTTGTTTGTCAGATTATTAAAATGCTACCACGTATTTATTATATCATTACATGAAGATATAAGATCATATTATATTATTTCATTATTTTATTATGGTAATAAAATTATAGTAAAAAGAAAAGATATCCAGTAGTAATTAAACAATGAAGAATATTATTATTATTATTTATTATTATTAGTTCAGTGTAGTAGATTATGACATAAAATCCCTTCTCATATTTTACTACCATATTTTAAAATTAACCTAGAATAAACTTTATGAACCTGGGATTATTTTATTGAGCTAGATTATTACAAATAGAAGATTAAGACTTAATTACTAGTTTAATCTTAGTGAGTAGAAGTTATTAAAGTCATAAGAATACTATGAGTTTGTTATTTGAAATAGTAATAAAGGGGGTATAGTGTTCTTATGCGATTGAGGTAGTATCCTGTGGGATATTGGTCAATGTAATCTATCTTGTCACCTGTATTTTCACTTCAAGTCTCATGAAAATATTAAATATTTATTTAATTTATTTTTATAAACTGAACCTTATTCGTATTTTAAATTTGAGCTAGTGAAACATTTTAATTTTAATGCTGAATATTTTAGTTATTAATTATTAACTGAGATAGAACCCATTGTATTTCATATCATATATTATCTGGAAGTGAGGATGCATACAAGAAAAGGTTAGATTGTGGCCCCCAATGTGGTTGGCATGATGTGTAGTGGAGCTACACATAGTTCTAGGGTAGAATATAATATATATATATATATATATATATATATATATATATATATATATATATATATATATATATATGTGTGTGTGTGTGTGTGTGTGTGAGTGTGTGTGTGTAAAAGATTGTGAGATTGTAATCTGATCCAACCGTTGAGTGCTGGTTTAGCCCAAAATGCATATGTTGGGAATCATTTAACTTTTTCATATGTCTATGGTCATGTGTTTCAAGACTGTATGATGGAATAAAAGTTTGGAATGTATTTAAAAATATGTTAATGAAATTAAATTTAAATATATCAAATATGTAATTAAATTATAGCATGTGCTATATATATATTTCT
The DNA here is from genome assembly GCA_028023455.1 of Epiperipatus broadwayi. Lineage (NCBI taxonomy): Eukaryota > Metazoa > Onychophora > Udeonychophora > Euonychophora > Peripatidae > Epiperipatus > Epiperipatus broadwayi. Next base: position 1,522,556 of record JAQFVV010000098.1, on the reverse strand, counting down.
CACATGAATAAGTGAATTTTATGTTTGAAAATGCACACATCATGATAGAAGTTGATCTGCCTTCTGGACTGATGAATGGTTGGGATAGAATTGAGTTAAGGTTAAAAATGCATTGTTTAAAATAAAAATGTGGAAATATATATATTGCAGTGCAATGCTAAATTTAGATAGAAACCAGCACCTAATTTGCATGAGAGTGGTGTAATGAAAATTATTGCTACTATCAATATGGGCAAGGAAACTCAGGATTTGATATCTTTATAATACTGTACTATATAGGAATAATCTCTAATTTAATATATAATTACTAATAATCATTAATATATTTATAAGAGGTGATTGGTGTCAATGTTATCAATGGAGAAGGTTTGGCACTTTAATCAAACTATAATAATTTTCTATGTATATATTTGAACAAATGATGAAGATATGTATGAAAGATTGTAATCTGGACCAACTGATGAAGTGCTGGTTTACCACAACCTTTGAATTTTGGGAATCATTGATCTTTTTCGATGTCTTCAGTTATATATTTCCGAATGTGTGATCGAATGAAAGTTTGACATTTATCTTAAAATGTATTAATGAAGTTAAATTTAAATGTGTATATATATAAATGTTTATATGAAATTAAATTATAACATGTGCTATGTATGTCTTGTTCTCTTGAAAGAGTGAAGTGGGTGTTTCAAAAAGTGCCCATAATAGAGAGGTTGGTCTCATTTCTAGGCTGATGGATGGTTGCATTATGAATGAGCTAAATTTGGGAATTTATACATAATTCTTGTTTACCAAAAAGATAGATCCAACATTTCAATATGGGAGCTTTTTTTTTTTTAATTTATAAAAAAATACTTAATTTTTTTATTCATCAATGTATTTTTACCCATCATATTTTTCATTATTTCTCTACTTTAAATACAAGCTTTATCTAATAATTTTTCCATTTTATAGTAATGTCAGACAGGAATATCTTTCTATCAACTTTTATTATTATAGGATGTTAGTATTATTATTTTTAATTTATACATTTAATTTTTTAAGATTATGCTTTATATTAATATACACTTCAAACAAAACAATTTTTCATTTTCATGTTTTTAGTGAATCACAAAATATTGATCTTAATTTCATTAACAATTATTCAGCCATTATAATTTTCCACCCAATATTATAATAACTAATTTTCACAATCATGTTTGGTTGTGTACTCTTTTTTTTGATTCCTTCAAGAAAGTGTGCAAAAAAAAATGTTTAATGAAAATATGGTCTTTCAATACTTATATATTGTCTATACTAAACTTATTGCAATTATAACGGACTTTAATTCAGACTTTCAAATTCCCCACAGCTATTTAATCTATCTTATACAACTTATACACATAACCACATACATTTGGAAAAGATAAATGATATCCAATATATGTCTTTTATGCTAAACCAGCCCTTATCATGATTGTATATTATGTGTGAGAGATGATGATCTCAAACAACTGTTGAGTGCTGGTTCAGTATGAAATATGTATATTGGACATCATTTATATTTTCTATATATATGTGATCATTTCTGTTACCATGTGGTGCAGGAGCATCACTAAAATAAGTCTACTGCTTTAATCAATTTAACTTCAAGAAAAAAGAAAGAAAAGGAAAACTGCTCTAGTAATGAAAGTCTGTACAAATCAATTCACAAATATGTCCACATATAGAATATGCCAGTTCACTTTTTTTGTTTAATTAATATTTTAAAATGTTATATTTTAATTTCTTAGAAAACTTTTCTTTATGAAATACTTCAATACCATCTCCAATTATAGCTCTCTAATCTATTATCTGTCATATCTTCTTAACAGAAATAATTGATATTGCCTTTCTTTAATATTGTATTAAGACAATTTCCTTATAACAATGAAGAGACCAACACTTTTTTGAAAACCCTTTTCTCATTCCTCATAAAACACTCTTTTAGAAAGTCATACCTTCTTCATTTATTTTACATGTCTAATCCAATGAAGGTGTAATTTTACAGAAGTGGATTCTGTAGTATTCTAATCAGAAAGTTAAAGAATATATTAACAGATCTTGTCATTATATATTTCAATTTTTATAGAAATTAACATTCTCTAATGCATTTATATGGTGGTGATAAAATTTACAAGTCTCTTTCCATGCACCAAATTAGATAAATAACACTGTTAGAGTTAGTGTTTAGATCTAGTTTCTAGTCCCTACCCTTCACTGATGATAGCCAAATTAGCTTGCAATCAGCTGATCTGAAGGTGGAGACAATGAGAGAGATATTAAATTCTATCTCTCTTGACGTTTATGTAAACAAATGCTTGTATGGAGATTTTGGTAAAGCTCCATCTATTGATCATAAATGCAAGCTATAGCAAGTTACGTGATTTATAACTTGTTTTGTTTTTCATAAATGTACCTTTGAAGGTTTTTGCAATGATATATATTGCAGAGGCTTTTACTACGTGGTGAAACTGAACTGATTTCATATCCATATAGCTATCTGTTTTGTTAGGAACATGTCTCAAAAATGCAGTTAGAGTTAGTGTTTAGATCTAGTTTCTAGTCCCTACCCTTCACTATCAAAATTAAAAGTTGCTGAAGATTTTCTTTTATCACTGGCTGATAAAACTTTGATTATTTCGAACATTAATTAATAAACTCAAGTTTTTATGTGCATTTGTTATTTAAAATTTAGAATCAAAAAAGAAAATCTTGTTTTGGGTTTTAATTGATTTAAAAAATTTCATTATTCAATCTGATTACATTTAAATAATTTCAAATATTATAGCCACAAAAATATCTGGTCAAATGCAACTTCTCATTTAACACTAGTTTCATTTCATTCTTAGATTTTCTAATAACATTTCCTTTTATCGCATCATGTATAATCTGAATAATGTGAATACATTTTGGTGAACAATCAACAATTTTCAAACAATGCCATATTTTTATTCTGTCAACTGTATTCAATGCCACACTCAAATCAATAAAAGCAAAATATTTGTTCCTGACTTTTTTTTTTCATTTGACTGATAAGAAAACCCATGATTATAGTGCTTCTTGATCTTCAAAATCACATTAAATATTTGGTAATGGTCATCCTTCACTGGAAGCAACTTACCCATCAAAATCATTGAATGTTCTTTTGCTGTAATGGATCATAATATTATTTCAGGATAATTACTGCAATTTTGTGTTTTACTTTTGACTTTAATAATTGGAACAAAAATAATTGGCTCCATATATTTCTACAACCAAAATTTTTGATTTTAACGTGTCACTATCATATGTTAAAGTTATTTAAATATTCTATCATGACTCACAACCTTTCCATTTTTGAAATTAAGAAGAGTTTTTTTGACTCACTAAGATGGATATTTCTGTTCAAATCTAAATAAAATTAATAGATCATTAAAAGTCATCAAAATACTCATTTTATCTGTTCAAAATAATATTGTCATCACATAAGAAAATGCTATTACTGAATTTAATTAAATTGTGTTACAATTTTTAGATTCATTGGTTACTTTTAAATGCACCAGAAAAGGTCTTGAATCACCATGATCAATAAATACCTGTATATTCTTGGCATTTTTCATTTAGTTACTATTTTTAAGCCTTCTGTCAGTTGTTGGATTTTACTTCCAATCTCACTATTTCTATGAAGTTACATTTATTATTCTGCTAACTAAAAAATGTCATGGTCAGAAATCTAATAATGATTCATGTTTTTAAAAAATGCAAGAATAGATTTACATATATCTATAATACACTTTTTATGTTTGAATAATATGACAATTACTAAGATCCAACACACACAGACAAATCTTTCCATACATTAGTTTCTCTCATTGAGATCCAGAGTAATCAATGGATGGAGGAAGATTTGTGCATAAAATCCCCATCTACTGCCTACTCATCTAATATCCCCAGACTAATATCTAGCATGTGGCCAGAGGGTTGCATTAGAATCTAAGATCTAGGTGCAGTGCTCTCAGATGCAAGACTCCTTGATGATAAAAGCCATAAGCTAGAAACTAGTCTGGGGATATTGGATGAATAGGCACTAGATAGAGATTTTATACACAAACGATAACAATGGCTTGCACTTGGTGGAACTATGTATAGAGAGTTTTGCCTCTATGTAAACAGCTTATGTAAGCATAAAGAATGGTGATCATGTGATTTTAAGGTTCAAATTAACAGTTTTATTGCTTAATAGCTGTTAAAATATAAATTAGATGTTTCTAAATAATGAACAACAGTTTTTTTATGATATGGAATAATATCTATTTTTAATACAACTAATATCTCAGTCACAGAAAATACTAATCTACAATCTATCTGATAATCTGCACTTCTAAGTGCTCATGTAATTTGAACTTTTTTTTTGTAATCTGACTCCTAACTATAATGTAATTTTTTAATTGCAATTATTTTGAGAATGGATACAACCATGGTATTTATAAAAGTTTTTATGTCTTAACAAAGTGTTTATGATAGCTAGTTTATGTAATGGGTATCAATTAAATAATAAATAATTGAATTTGCAATACCAACACCATTATTTTCAATAACATTTGGCCAAAGTCTACTATTTCTGTCAACATATAGAACAACATTTCTGAGGAGAAAAATTTAATATTTAATGATATTTGTGTAATAATTTATCCAATAAGGAATAATAGCATTTTTTCTCTGAATTCTCAGAATATATGGTTGAAACATAGCAACTAATAAAATTAATACTAGTATCATTATGCAAGGAGAGTTTTAACAACATTAGCTTTTCATTAATACAATGAAGAATTCTAACAATAGATAATACTAAATTTTTGCAGCAAATACTATACCATTTATTTTTCCTTTCATTGACTGATCTGCCTTTTCAAAAAAACTTATATCTATCTACCTTTTGTATCAAACAACTTTTTTTTTAAAATAAGTTTCACTAATAATAGCTATGTCAAATCTTGACAGCTTATTAGCCATTCTCCATTATGGTCTTGAAGAGTTTCTATCAAGTAAAATTTGTCTATTGCCTGTACCAAACAAATGTGGATTTACAGTATTTTTATTGTTAATTCTGACATTGTAATGAGTAATTTAACAACCTAGACAGACTATGTAAGGTTACTTTTAATCCACATATTCTAGGCCCCTCTCATATCAATCCTGGCAGGATTCCCTAAATAGAGATGCCTAATTTTTTTCCTACTGAGTCTCCTCTCTCATTGAAATACAGTTGCAATCTTATTTATTAGTGATTATACTACTTCAAGCAAAGATAACAAATAAAGACTTAGCTAAAAAAAGACAAGAGGAATTGGGAGCCAAAAATGATGTGCATGTAATTAAAGGAAGAAAATGTTCTTGCAAAAACACACAATCCTGTTGTCACAATCAGTATAATAAAATGCCAGATGGCATGAGGACAATAATGTGCAAACCCTACAATAAATTACTGTTTGTATCAGAAACTGTACCTAGCCTTTTACAAATCAATATTTTAATCTACAATGCAGTGCAAGATTTTCAATCAGGCAGTTTTTATTTATTAATTATAATTGGCTGTCACATCTAAAGATCATTCTACTATCTACTACATATGGAGCCACTTGGACACCTGAACAAAGTCTTCAATATTTAATTAATTATTTATATAAGTAAAATTAAGAAGAGCAAATCACTTTCTATCATCTTACGAATCAATAACAATCTCCACGATAACCAAAAATGAACAATACATGAATAAACATATTCTTTAAACTTTTGATGTTAATAAACTTGCCCTTTCCAACAATAATGGAAAGTCAGAGCAAATTTAATATTCCAGCCAGATGAAGACATGGGATTAATAATTATTAAACCAATAAATTGTTGTCCAAGGCATTCATCCTTGGATAATTCGTTATTAGTTCAATAATCCTTAATGCTATGTTTTCACCTTGTTTGTTTATTTATTTTGCTCTGATTTTCTACTAGCGATAGCAAGAGTAAGTATATACACATCAAAATCTTAAAAAAATAGATAACAAACATAATGATATCCATAGCCTGAAGGAGGGTAGTTTGCTCCTTTTAATTACACGTACATTAAACTCATGTTTATATATAATAAAACATTTTTTACTTGACCTAACTTAAAAAATCTTGGTGGTAACAATAAATCATAAAAGCTGCTACTACTATGTTTTCATCCCCATATCTGCAGATGATTTTATGGAAATGTAAGAGCCAGTCATTAATTCGTTATACATGAATTAATAACGCATTAAAAGACGGAGATTATCAAATATTGTATAAGACGTTGCATTTTCATTTCATTAAATTTGATTTCTAGAATGATTAATAATTATAACTTATTGACATATTTACTGGTAGACGATTGTTATCATCATGTACTAAAAATGTATGTAGTACGTATATATAACACGAACTATTTAATAAAGGATAATTAATTAATTTTGATTAACTTTTTTTTTCTAAACTCAAAAGGTCCTCTTAATACAGATAATTAGTGTATACTTCTTTTTAAATAAATTGTATAACGGGCAAACTCTTTTTCAACTTTTCTTTTTCATCTTATTAATGTAAAAGGAATAAATTTGAGATCATATTGTATTCTTCTTAGAAACACCTGCTCATATGAGAAATAATAGTTTAACTTGTTCTCATAAATTAAATTTTAGAAATCATAATTTGAAATAGAAAGAAACCCCATAAGAATATTATTCATCATTTCTTAGGATTGTCACATCAAATTGATAGGTAAAATAATAAAAAAGAAAGTAAGGCATTATATGAATTCTATTTTAAACAGCAATCTAAGACTTATTTTATTATAATTGAATTTGACTGAATATGCGATGAGTAAATTCAGACTTTGACAAAAATGAAGGTATTTTGATTGAAAGAAAAGGGCATGTTTTATTTGATAAAGTAGTTCCTACCATACAGATTTTAAAATGTTTCATACCGTTTTCTTTTTCTGTAATAACTTGCCATCAATTCTTTAAAAGTCTTATTATTACTTAAAATTTATTAATTTCATTTTCTAACTCTCACATGCCCTAATAAATTCTCAATGCAGAAGTTGAAATAAAATATGTGCAGTATATAAAAAAAACTTCTGTCAATTTATATAATTTACAATGAGCACATTTATATATATATAAACTTTAATTTAAATATGTCTTTATATGTATCCTTTGTTCAACATTTAGAGTTATTTTAAGTCATAGCCTGGAGGAGAGTTATTTAGTCGATTTGTGTCTATATATGAATACAGACATGTGTAAAATACAACTATCGAATCAAACTGGAAATAAGTCGGTGAAGAGATAGTTACACATTTCGGTGCAAAGCATATACCAACTACTCGCTCAATAGTATAAGCATTTTATTTAATAATTATTCACATTACATATTGATTAACCAGTTTTATTACAAAAAGATATACGATAATCTTTCTGAGTTTTTAAAATTTATGTGTATGTGTGTGTGTGATGGCAAAAAATAATTTGCTAATAATTGAAAAAAAAAAAAAAAACTTTTTTTTGAGGTCTTAAAGAGTAAGCAAAGTAAATTTATAATGACTATTCTATACATTCTTGTAATTGCAGTTATTATCACTATGCGATTATTATCATGCATTGGTTAACTTAATTTATTATTGGCTTTTATATCTGATTGAAAGATTAAGTAAACAACTTAGTCTTTCTTTACAAATATTTGATAATTCTTAATAAAGACATCATTTGGAATTTTGAATGCAGGATGGATAGATAGATATACATGTGTTTGAATTCTGATTTTTTTTATATATATTTAGAAGCATAACTAATAAAAATAAAATAAGGAATTCATTTTCTGAATGTTAAAAAGTCATTAGTCAAAGTAGTAATTGACAACTTCAGGCAGAAAGTATTAAAAATCTTTGGACTAGGTATCTAAGCTATCATTTTTATTTGGTAATAGTTAGGGTTGCCATGTGCCCCATATATATGGGACTTTCACTGTATTTTACTACTTGGTCCTGTATTATGATTAGTCCATTATCTTTGTAAATTCTATGTAAGGTGGAAGTCATTCTCAACTGTCAGTCCTCAGTGAATGCTAATTTGTTTTGGGTATATGTAATAAAATAAATAATTGCTTGCACCCACATATCAAATCTTTTTTAGATAAAACCATTTTTATACCCTTAATAAAAGATGCCAAAGAGGAAGTATCATTTTAAATATGAATTTACCAAAAATTGGTCATTTATAAAGAATGTACAAACTGAATTTGAAGCACTGTATTGTATCTGTAATTCTCATACCTCCATTAACCATGGTGGAAAGTCCAACATCCAACAACATATTAATAAATCTTCATAGATTAAATATCAGGGATGCTTCAACATTTAAGGATATATCTAGTTTAATGATAAAGAAAGATTCTGAAGAAGAAAATTTAATTGCAGCTGCTAAGCTGACTATGGCATACAAAGTAGTACATCACCATCAATCATTTAAGTTGTTAGATTGTAGTACTAAACTGAATACATTGATGTATGCTAACTCAAAAGTAGCCATTAAATAAACTACTTCCAGAACTAAGGCCATGGAAATCATAAAAATTCTCACCCCTTACAGTATACAACAGTGCATTAAAGACTTAAATAAGGCATCTTTTTTTGGGATCAGCTATAGATGCCAGTAACCATATTGCTGAAAAGATGTTTTCCTTAGTAATCCAATTTTTCAATGAAAAAGATGGGCAGTAATCCAAATTACTAAAATTGGCTCTTTATGAATGAATGGTCTGAAACAGTTGCTGAGCATTGTAAAATATATCTCAAAAATCTAAATATTCCCATAGATAAGCTTATCACTTTTTGTGGAGATAATACAAACACTAACTTTAGAGGCCTAAACCAAGCTGGAAAAGATAATGTGTTTTTTAGACTAAACTCTAAATTGGAAAGAGATATTAAAGGTATAGGATGTCCAGCACCCATTTTGAACAACATTCTATCAATACCAGCTGATGTTTTGACTGTAGATGTTGAATCAATAGTCATCAAGATATTTAAGTACTTTAATATTCACATGATAAGGGTTGAAAAACTCAAAGAGTTTTGTGAATGTATTGGTATTGCCCACCAAAACTTATTATCCTATGCTGGGACTAGCTGGTTATCACTTTTACTCACAGTTGAAAAAATATTGAAACTGTGGCAGTGATTAAAAGATTTTTTCACTAATTAAGACAGACCATTGAAAAGTTATTAAATATTTTTTTGATGATCAAATGAGTGAAGTTTATTTTTACTTCCTGCATTCACATCTCAATTCATTTGAAACTTAAATTAAAAAATTAGAAAAATCAAACATTACAGTTCTGGAAGTAAAGTCTTTATTATAAGAGGCAAAACAAAATAAGATTGAAAAAAAATCCAATTTTATTGGAATGGCAACAAAACAAATCTTGAATCACTTAAAGCATGATTCTGAAAGCAGCAGAAAAGTGGAAACCTTCAAAATCCAAGCTATTGATTTCTTTAATATGGCTGTGGAATATATATTGAGAAATGGTCACAATCATTTCAAAATTCAATGCATTTGACTGGATGACTCTTAATCAGGTTCCTGAATGTAAAGAAATAGAACACAGTATTGCATATTTACAAGTAAGAAACATCAATATTGGAAACACTGAGATTTTATTCAACTAATTTGTATATCTAAAAGATTATTTGGTGAAACATAATACCAACCAAAACTGTGAAGCAATTATGAAATTGAGTATGGAAGAGAAATGGTTGAAGCTTTTTGAAGATACAAAGCATATTGATTAACATTCATATATAATAAAGGTATGTGAAAATGTATTTGCTATTCCAGACCTCAATGTAAATGTGAAGAGAATATTTTCCCTAATGTCAACTCAATGGTTGGATGGAAAAAAAACAAGTTGTCAGTGGAAGCATTTTTTTGATTCATCATTATAATTTTAAAATGATTTGTGCCCAATTTTATAATTATGTGAAAGAAGAAGATAATATAATTAAGAAAGTAAAATCAACTTTAAAGTATGATTGGGCTAAAAAGGATTAGCCTTGCATCTTTTTTATTATTCTATGTATTCATTTTATTAGATTGTTTAAACTTTATTACTTTTTTATCGGAGTAAAATAAACCATTATCTACCCTCTTTTTTTCATCTTTTATATATTTAGCACTTAAATGTCCTGTATAAATAATTGGGAATTATGGTAACCCTAGTAATAGTTGTTTTAACTGCTTGTAACTATAGATCAATTTTAATTGAAATACCACTATATAAATTCAAAGAATAACTAATTGTATGATATTAAATTGAATTTTGTCAAATTATAATTTTAAAAAAAAAATGAAAGCGACATTTAGTGGGCTGATTGGGGAAAATGTCTTATTATTAAAGTGCATACTTTGGAAACACAAAATAGTGGAAATTAACAATAAAATATTAATTGTTCAAACTAATGAATTGTAATCAAGAATAGTTGATTTTTATGTAGATATACAAAAAAAATTTGGTAAATTAAAAAAATCATTTAGAGATTATTACAAGAGACTTTAATTTTAGAATTGGGAAAATGATTTAAAAATGAAAATGCTGCAAATTTGATTTTAAAAATAGAAATGATAAATAATACAAATTTGTAGAATTTTTCAAAATAAAAGAAAACTATTATAAATTTCTATTTTAATAAAAAAATGTGAAGTGGGGATATACATGGATGCATCCAAATAAAAATACACAAGAATTGTATTACATTTTAAGCAACATAAATATGTATCTTAAGTATATAATGTGTTAAATAGATCTAACACATGAGCTAACTGATTAATGAGATGTATGATACATGGTAATATAAAGCTACTTGCAAATTGTTTTTAACAAATTGACAGACTTTAAAGATTGTTTCAATTTTATTGATATCAATAAAACAATAACTATTACATTATTAAAAATAAATTCACTAATAAATTTTTAATTAAGGCATGACAGTATATGAAATAAAAAAATATACAAAAATATTTAAAAATGATCTATTTAGAAATGCTAAATATTTATATAATACAAAATTTGCCTTCATTAATCACTTTTTATAATCTAATCAAATAAAATGTACTTTTATATTTTTTTATAATTTCAACTGACCAGCAGTCTTAATTAGAGATAATGCATGATCATATATATTTCAATAGCAATCTTCATCAAAGCTACAATATTCAAGTATATATGACCATGCAGTGCATTATCTCTGATGAAGACTGCTGGTCAGTTGAAATTATAAAAAAAATATAAAAGGATACATTTTATTTGATTAGATTATAAAAAGTGGTTAATGAAGATATATATGGTATTATATAGATGTATATAAATCAATTTATAAAAGAATAATAAATAGAAGGAAATTAAAAACTGAATATCTAGCATTATTTAAATTGTATAAAAATAGATGAGTGATAAAAAATATATAAAATTGTGAGATTGTGAGAAAAAGTATAGAAAATAATATTATTTTCAATAGATAATGGTGAAGAGTCATACAAAGAACTATATAGTAATGATAAAAGCAAAGTATCCCTTACACAATTATAGCAATATTTTTTTTAAATTCTAACTGTATTAAATGAAAAGATTAGAGATACAATTAAATTTATGAAGGATAAAAAGCTGTAAAAAATGATGGAATTATTATAAACAATTTTAACACTTTAATAGCCTGAAATGCGAAATCGCGGTTGTCACCTTTAGATTGCTCTAACTCAGCCAATTTTTTAGTTACGGTGATAAAAAAATACCCTTATTAAAGCTTAGAGCAAGGCCTATAAGATGCTGCCCTCTTCTGAATTATTTTCCAAGTAAAAAATCAATACTAGGAGGCTTTTAAGTTGAACAAAAGAAGAAGACCTGTTTTGATTGATTGGATAATCTATTCTCAATTCTTATTGGCTGATGATTCTGCTAAATATTTTTTCACCGCTAAAATGAAAATATATGTTTTGGAGTGTTTTTTTATTATGTTTCATACATATTATAAATAATTTTCATAAAATCTGATAAAAATATAGTTATTTTACAAAAGTAGTAAGGTTTTATTAAAAAATTGTATATTTTACACGATTGTAAATTGAAAAAGAAACCAGATGTTTCACCAATTGTTGACATCTTGTCAAGAGTTTAGATTGCTCCAAGCTGTTTATTTGATTTTCAAACAAATATTAACCCTTTTCCCGCGTCCGACGACATCTGAAATCACTCTAACTCAGCCCGTTTTCATACGAAAATATTCGTTAAATACATATTGAATTCGCTTTTAAAAGTTCTGTACGATGGTGACATCTTCCGATTTATTTTAGAAGTAAAAAATAGAAAAAATGCATTTAAACCTAAACAAAGAAGGAACATTATTTGTGATTGGTTCTTAGCATGCTCTCAGCCGAAAAAGACATTCTGATTGGCAGGAAAGAACAAAGAAACTGCCTGATCAAAGAAAATAAAGAAAAACGCTGAGATTTTCATTTCGAATACGATTTAAATTATTATTAAATAATATTTATGGAAATTAAACATAATTTTCAGAGAGAATAATAAAAAACAAAATTATTTTCGAAAAATATTGAAGATTTTAGTACAAATATTGAAGTTGTAATAAAAAGAAATATTTACTTTTCTATAACGTAAAAGCGATCTTTTTGTTTACATTATAACTTTTATGTTGCCGATATTGAATATCTTAGAATAAATAAAAGCAATTTATTTTTGAAAGAACTTTCGTTGTCTTCACAACCTGAAAAATTAATTATATACTTTTTATAAACGTATCTGAGTTGAATTTAATATTATAGGCGAATATGTTTTAACAATAGGCTTTGTCTTCAGTTTGTGAGTTGGCCAATTAAAAGATTTGATTTTTATCTGATACAACCAATGATAAAATTAGCGGTTAAAAGGTTAATGTTTTAGAATATTTTTCTGGCATTCATTTAAATATTATAATGTATTTTTGGTGTATTTTTTTAATAATATGCTGAAAATATAATTATTTTGAGAAAGACGTTAAGATTTTTCCTAAAAAATTCTTAAAAAATTCATAACGTGAAATCTGGGAGGGATTTAAATGACATTTACAATGCTTCTAATTTGCTCATAATGTTTTCTTTGATTTTTCTGCTTTTGAATATTTCTATAAAATACAAATAAAAATATATTTTTGAAATAACTTTTGTTTACTTTCCTAAATTACAAATAATTAATATACTTTTTGAAAACAATACTAAAATTAATATATATTAAAAGATGAAAATATTTGTATCAAAGAGTTTGTCACGTGACCAATTAAAACCAATTAAAAGTTTCAGAGTTTTACTTCGCTGGACCAATAACAAAAGTGATCCATGAAAGTGTTAAAAAGCAGATGAAAAAATAGAGAAAATGTTTGCAAGAAGATATAAAAATATAAAAGCTTTGAGCTTAAACAAACTAAAAAACGGAACTATATTTACAAGTGATTGCAACCCAGTCAATCTTCTGCAATGTTAAGAAAAATTATAGAAAGAATTTATAAATGTGAGCTGCCATTTTGTTTATGAAAAGAATTTGATTAAGCATTTCAATGCTAACCCTCGAATGTTTAGAATATCAAGATGTAGACCCATGATATTATCACAATGCAACAGTAGTGATTAGACTATATGATAATATTATAAGATTTTAAATTCAATATGCTTGTCTCAATGTATAAATGTAAACTAGTTAGAACACACAACTAATAATATCAGCTGTTTAATTATTTTATATTATTGCCCTCCAACCTATATTTGGCAGTATAGAAGTTATCCAATTTTTAGTTTATATCAGTGATAAACTTAATTTTAACTCTATCTCACCCAGTGCTTGAATGTCATATGGCATTCTAAACATGTTCTTCGATTATTATACTTTTTTATTCTTTTTTTTTGTTTGCTTTTAGTTTTATTCTTCACATTTAAGTGAAGCAAGATAAAGTAAAAAAAAAATATCTTTTTTTATTCAATAAAACTGAGGTTAGCAAAAGTAAAACAAAGAAATTATTTTGTAAAAGTGACTTTTAAAATAAACTCAGTAATTTTTCAATATTTGCAGTTTAATTCTCTTTTTGTTCAGAAATACAATCTTACTAAAGCTTACTAAAGTCTTTTATTTTTAGAGTTCTATTAATTTTTTTTAAAGAATAGAAAAGAATACTTAAAAAAAACAGAATTACAGAAAAAGAGATTATAACGTTGAGAAGACATTCTTTTTAATCACTGTAGTTACATAATCTTTTAAACAATGTAAGATTATTTTCAAAAAGAAAAATATTATATTGTGCATACATTTGTAGTTTATAAAATGTTATTGCTGAAAAAGGAATATATATATATATATATATATATTACTTTTTTTTTAATTATATAGGTAGCCAATATAGCTATGTCAGAATGGAATGCTATTTGAAATGTAAACTAATGATATAAAAATATCTGACAAAAGTTGTTTTATTTATTAAATAATGAATTTTATTTTTAATCTATGCATAAGCTATTTATAATATATTGAGAATAAGATAAACTTTTGCCTTTAAAAAGAGCTTTTCTTGAGCGTTGGTGATCGAATGGTCAGCACAGCTAGATGCCTTACAAGCAGTTGTCCCGGGTTTGCGGTTATGTTTCCCGGCCGATGCTTTGACACATGGGGGAAAAAGCTTTTCTTAAAAAACAATTCTGTTATTTTTTTAGTTAATCATTATAATAATGAGGAAAAAGGTCGAATGGAACTAGCATAAAACATTCCCTAACAATCACTCACAACAGTTCTCTCTTATTTTGTGGTGTACACTGTTAGCATTTCAAAATTTCTTATCTATTTTACAGCTATTTATAAATATTAGTGTTCTTGTATGCACATTTTTGTGCGTAAAACTATTAATTAAAATTATTAGTTTAAAAACAAATCTGAAGATGGCAATATCATACAAACATATTCAAAATTTCCAAATAAAAAAAAAAGGCCAACAATGCTTGATTGGTTATATCATAATAAAAAAAAAACACAACATAACTGACTGGGAGATTATTTGGTCTTAAGGCAATTCCAAATAAGGTTTTGATTTAGTATTTTGAAAAGAAACATTGTTGTTCATATTTTAAATCCCCAAAAAATTATTTGATTATAGTTAGAATTTATTTGAAAATGTTTGTTTATAAGAAGACATGTCATAAAACATATATATAATAAAAGTAACAGTTTTGATTGCCCCAGAAATCTTCTTCAAGTGCAAACATTCATAATATAAATGAAAAGAATATATCCAACTTTATTATCTATCTACATTTTACTTGCATACTCTTAGGGTTTAGCAATAAAAGAAACTAATGGGACTTTGTTATTATAAAGTAGAAATAAAAAGTATATTTTATTGAAACTGAATTATATTTGCAATCAGATAAATTTAAAAAATTTAGTTAATATTTTAAATTATTAATATTAAGTAATATAGCCGTTTATTAATGTTTGTACAAATAATCAGTAAAATTTCAATATTCTTAGGGGTAAGTAATTAAGTTATCAAAATCAAGAATTACACTATAACTCATGAATATAGGTAAGTGATGAAATTCAAAAAATTACACAATGTCACCATTAAATGAAACAAGTGTTTTATCTTTTATTTATGATAAGTGTCTTTTTTTTCCTCTAGAATGGAAACATTAACAAAGCATAATATCTCATTTACTTTATAAGCTTTTTAACTGATTACTGTGAAATTCATGCTAAACAACATTTGGTAGTGATATATTTATTTAAGTTGCATTTATGTTTGGATGAGGACATTTATTTGTTAAAGTAAATAGGCATAACAATAATAATAATAGTAGCATTTTTTCTTCAAGTAAGGATTATATTGACTCTGTAATTTTAAAAAAATACAAAGATTAAATTTGGGATTATACTTTATATATATATATATATATATATATATATATATATATATATATATATATATATATATATATATATATATATATATATATATATATATATATATATATATATTTCTTCTAAATACATTTTCCTCTTTTGGGATGCCAAAATACAGACCTGTTAAAATAATCTTTTTTTATTTTGTAAATGGCTCTCAAATATGAAAAATTTATTAATATCTTCACCTGTTTCATGTTTAATTTGTAAACATCTAATAAGAGATTTTATTCTCAAATTATAGTGGCTCTAATAAGTATCTTCTTATAATAAGCTCTCATAAATATTTGAAATTCCTATGTTTATGCATTTAGGCATTTTAAAAACCCAACATCTCTTTCTAGAAAATTATTTTATTTTTTGCCCAATTCGCTCTGTGGTGAATTTTTTCATAAGTATTATACGTTAAAATGCATGTAAAATTGGATATTTTATTATAATAAATTTTTTGCCAAAAATTTTGCACTAAAAGGCAGTAAATTCAAAATTCCCACTCTTACAATAGACATAAGCTCTTTTCTGAAATGTTCAGCTAAATTGCCTGTTGCCAAGTCTGTAAAATATTCAGCATTTTATGACATTGTAGTTCCAATGATGCAAAAACATATTTATTTATGAATTTATTACAGTTTTAGATATTTTTTAAAAATAATTCCCTATATTTATTAGATATCAAGAAATATAAATTATTAATAACTTATTTTGAATTGCAAAAATATAACATTATATTACCAGCTAACATATATATGGCCTGAAGCAATTTACAAGACTAGCTTCTCATAAACAATCTACTTTATATTTATGAGTAAGAAAATATCTCAATTTTGCAATAAATATTCAAAAAATTTAAACTTTTAAAGCATAATTCATTATATATAAGAGAAATAAATAATTATTCATGTAGATGTTTAAAAACAATAAGAAATAATAAATATTTTATTGATTTTATAAACTGAAAATAATCTTTTTAGAAATGATGACATGTAATCTTTGTTTTGATTATGATTTCATTTTTTTTAATATTCACAGAAACAAAATGTGAATGTTTAAAATTTATTTCAGTAGTAAACAAAAATATCTATTAAATGAAGTCAAA
This sequence comes from Epiperipatus broadwayi, assembly GCA_028023455.1. Taxonomy (NCBI): domain Eukaryota; kingdom Metazoa; phylum Onychophora; class Udeonychophora; order Euonychophora; family Peripatidae; genus Epiperipatus; species Epiperipatus broadwayi. Next base: position 1,505,395 of record JAQFVV010000098.1, on the reverse strand, counting down.
TTTATTATTTTCTGATAAGTAATAAATCATTTTTATATATATTTTATGTTGATGTGTGAACAAAGAAAAACATAAGAAAATGATGAAATGTGTGAAAGGTGTGCTGCATTGCATGAGGATTAATATAAAACATTGGCTGCAAATTATTTTCCAAATAATAATAATAATAATAATAATAATAATAATAATAATAATAATAATAATAATAATAATAATAATAATAATAATAATAATAATAATAATAATAATAATAATAATAATAATAATAATAATAATAATAATAAAAGTATCAAAATGTTTAACATGTAAAATCATCACACAAGCACAAATGCTAACAAAATTCATTTATGATGCTTATTTTATACTATACATATATGCTATATATATATATGTGTGTGTGTGTATTATAAAATAAATTAATACAGATAATACTGGGTACAGCTCTTATCTGTCATAACATATTAAAGAGAAAAATATTGTGACAAAATAACAAACATGCATAAACTTCAATTCTTTTTGAAACCTTAATTGTATGTGATTGGCCTTTTTTACATCTTTCTTATTTATTTATAAAGTAAACAGTTATTTGAAAAATTTGTGACAATATGGTTTTGAGGTTATTAACATGATAAATTTTTAATAGTTGAAGTTGTTATTTTTAATATCCTTTCGGCATATCATACTCAGAAAACTAATAAAAGTAATGGAATTATTTGAGATGCTTCTACCACAACATTTTATCTCCATTCTCTAGGCAAGGGTGGCTGGTCATTTAAGACAATTTATTTTTCTTTTCAGGTGCATGCTTATTGATGATTTTCTCTTTCTTTTTAATATTGGTGGAAGCTGTGGTGTGGACAAAAAAAATTAATCTCAGCTGGCCAGTTTTGTATGCTCCTCATTCTTTGATACATATTTAGTTCAAATAGAGTTTCTTTATTTTTTTATGTAAATAAAAAAAATTCTAGCATGAAAAATCTTGCAGACAAAATAGTAAGTAACAAAAGAAGCTAAAAACAATTTCCATATCTCCATTTTCAAATTTGTATTATGGCTTACTATGACATTTTTAGCTTTATATTTTCTCATAAATTATTTATTCAAACTCTTGTTAATTCGTGTGTTTGTTCATTTTTTAAAAAATCTTTTCTAAAAACATTTCACAATCATTTGAAATATATATATAATTAAAAGAGATTTAAACAGTTTAAATTGCAAGTGAATATATATATATATATTGTAACCAATTGGGTTACATAAAACACACTAATATAGTGTATGTGCATATATATACATAAATAAAGGAAAAGTAGATATAAACATAGAATAATATTTTATAGATATTTTTCTATATTTCCTAAAATAAAATAATAATAAGTAAAGGGTTAAATAACTCTGGGTTTAAATAAAATTTCATTATGAAATTAATGTTTTAAAAAAGGCCTGAATAAATATAGATATTGTATTATTATTATTATTATTATTATTATTATTATTATTATTATTATTATTATTATTATTATTATTATTATTATTATTATTATTACTATTAGTATTATCATCATCATCATCATCATCATCATCATCATCATCATCATTATTATTATTATTATTATTATTATTATTATTATTATTATTATTATGATACTGATTGTGAAATGTAAAAACACAATACTTGTTTTTAATTTTTTTTATTAACTAAACATGTATATTTTCAAAAGGATTAGAGAGATAAAAATAAAACTCTGTTTTGAATTAAGGTGTTATTATCACCTTAAGTGATCCTATAAAAGGGCTGATAACAAAATTAGCTCCAGTCTGGGTAATTATTTTTGAAGAGAAAGTCTAGATAATAGTCCTTTTGTAAGAAGGGTCAGCTGAAAAGTTGGTTATAATATTTTGTTGCAGCTTCTTGAAGTTTGCAGCAGTTTGTTTTAGCTGATCATAGAACTGGCAGAGTAGCTCCATGAACGCATATAGTGGAAGGCAGGACATTAAAATCAGGAGCTGCTAATATTTCCTTCGCAGGAGTTTGAATTCACATGAAGAAAATGACCCACTTCTTTGTGCTGAAATTCATAGCCTTAAACATGGAGAAGACAGCTGCTGGCCTGTAACAGTTTTACACAGATGGGAAACCAACTATGGACCAACATTATACATGGTTTACATTTTTCCTGATTATGACAGTCACTAAAAACCAAACTCATCAAGAAAAATTTTCCAGCTTGCTGAAGAATTAATTACATGTATGCTGGATCATATATATGCAGAGAAACACACCTAAATGTATATATAGCTGGTGAGTTATTTTAAAAGAATTTATTTAAAAAGACATATATAAAACAATATTAATTTAACGTCGGTTAAAAATCTATATATTTTAAAAGAATATAAAGTAATTTTGCTTGAATTATAATTAAGAGTCAAGAATAATTCATTGATCATTAAAGGCAAAAGAGATGCTTTTGAACAATAATTCTCTTGGACATTATTTTGAAAAATTTATATTAAAAAAAAAGTAAAGAATCGATGATTCAATAATTTAATTTAAAAATATTGATAATTATTCAACAAATACCTGTCAAAAATTGACTATACTTTTGAGAACTTATAAATTGAAACTAATTTTAAATTATATCTATATTTTGTTTATACACACAAATATATGTATGAAATTTGTGCATATTTTCCAAAGAATTTAATAATGAAAATATAATATTATTGCTGTTAAGTTAAAATGTGATGTAAATGTCGGTGTGTGTATATACACACACACACTCATATTGGTAATAATTATTTTATGTTTAATTGAAATGTCTTCATCATATATTATAAAGCGTACATTTGCGTATGGATATATGTATGCATTTATAGAAACTAATTAAAAAATAATGCAATTAGTGTAATAACTTAAATTTTGTAGTAATCTTGTAAATTATAGAGTGATGACTTTATTATTGTGTATCATTCAAAATCAGAGCCTTATCCTATAAGACCTTAAATATCATTTTTATTGTTATTAATAAACTTATTTAATTGTTAAAAATGGTTTCCATCATCTCTTGGTCCCATACAGTAATAGAGATTGTGTTCTCTGAGCTAGATTCGAGCACGGGATGAATATATAAATGGGGGTGTGTATTTAGTGCTTTGGGAAATCCAGAAATGATCAATCATTATCCTGGTTGATGCAAAAGAAGATACTCTTTAAAGCCCATGCACTATATTTTATTTTCATTTAGTCTTGTTAAAAATATTTAAGTTCATAGTTGGCCAGTACAAGTGGCCTGAGCATTGATGATGATCAGCATGTTTTAATGTCCCAGCATTGTTGCTTAGATTTTCTGCTTGTGTATTTTAATGGATGGGCACTAAGCTGGTGCATCCAAGTTATGTTTAATGAATTGTCCAAGCTGGCAAAGGCTCAGTAGTTAGCCTGGTCTAAAGAAGACCCATTTCTAATCCAGTCACAAGGTTGACTGTTGATTTATATTTTTTATGGTTCAAATACAGCCACAGGATGGTCTGTTGATTTATATTTTTTATTGTTCAAATCCAGTCATAAGATGGTCTGTTGATTTTATTCTGATTTATTGTACTGGTTTGTTTATTCACTTCAATGATGATAATGATTGGTATTTTGAGTATTACTCATAATTACTTTTTGATAATGCTGGTTGATATATGATTGATGTAGTTATTTTAGTTGCTCATCTGAGTTAACTGGCTGATCTCACAGTGATCTCTCAGAGATGTTCTAATCTCATGCTCTTATAAATATTATACTTTATGTAAATATTTCATTTTAAATTTACTTGGTAGTTGGTGATGATGTTCCCATCACCCCAGGTTCAGCCCATCTTTCTATCACCCCATCCTGGTACTATATATATATATATATTAAATGTATATATATATATATATATATATATATATAATGTAAAATACAGTACCCATTATAATATATATATATATAAATAAATAAATTTTAACGGTAAATACAATATTATAGTTTAAATTCTTTTGTAGTGCTTTCGACTATGTGGTAATCCTCATAACATTAAGTTTGAAAATTTAAAGTTCAGGAAATTGAAAGTGCTACAAAAGAATTTAAACTATAATATTGTATTTACTGTTAAACTTTATTTATTATATAAATATAAATCACAAATCCTTTTCTTTCTTTTTCTTTTTTTGACACGTAAAAAAATTCATCTTAATCTTTGAATTATTAGCATTTTTCCAAAGTAATTTTCATATAATTTGTTTTATTTATGTTGTATATATTATTATCATTATCAATTCACAATCATAAACAAATAAATATCCACCATGGGAATGGAAAATACAGAAGAAAAATAATACCAAAAAAAAAAAATTGAATGAAAATAATAAAATAAAAATTTAAACATTTTCTATTACTACCTTAAAAGATATTGTAATGTCTATTAAATAATTAACTTTATAAAGGAAGATTATATATATCCAACTAATAAAGATTTCCATTATCATCTTTACTAATGAATGACTCAGAACTTTATACATAATAAAAACAATCTCCACTTTCTTTTACCCCATTCTTTTAGTATTTTTAGCACATGCACACACACACACATATATATATATATATTCAACTGTAAGGACTGATCCTTCCAATCCTTATAATATAATTAGATAATAGTATGCAAGTGTTCATTAAAAGAATGTAAACCTTTAACATCATTTTTTTAAATAATATGTAAAAAAAAACTTTTTTAAATAATGCTTTTATGTAAATAGCCAACTAAAAAGTACAAAATAACATGATAATCAACAAAGTAATTAGCATTTTGTCTTAAGAATCTACACTTGTTATAAAACAATTGGAAATTTTAGAAATATTTTTATATTTAAGGCTCTAATAAGTCACAAAAATCAAACTGTCCTCAAAGGCTTTTATGAAATGCCAATATTCCTGCAATTTCCAATTATTTTATAACAAATCTAGATTCTTGAGATCTCTGATATTTTTTAAGAATGGTAAATTAGACAAGAAGCATATTACTTTGTTAATTATTTTATTTTCTACTTTTTAATTAACTATTTACATAAAAGCATTATTTAAAAAAGGGTTTCTTTACATATTACATTTTTACTTTTTAGGTGTATTTACACATTATTTTTAAAAAAGGTAAAACAACAAAAATCTGACAAAAATTATAATTTAATAATATGTGAGAATCTCTATCAAACAAATTCTAAATTTAAAATCATGTGACCATCTACTATATCAAATTATTTATATATTGGCTTTTTAATTAATTCTCTAATCTTTTTTACACATTTATTATTTTTTACAAAATATTTATAAAGTATTAATTATTTCAGAAGAATAATTCAGTTTTTAGTAAAAAATATTTTCTTGTAATTATTTAAGTAAGAATTAAATGAAAATATTAACAAAATTTTACTCTACAGGCATAACATTTCCATTGGCTCAGTTGCTAATGATTTCTCCTAGTAACCATAAGTAAGTGAGTTTGAGTTCTAAAAGGGATTATTTTTCATTGTTAGAAATTCAAATATGTGGACATCCCAACAAAAACAAAGACAGGGCAAGTTCATATAAAAGCATTTAAAATGCCTATAATTACTTCAAATCTACTATATAACAATGTCCGAAATTGTAATATTTAAGTTTTTTTTATATTTTTACTTTAACTTTAAAAAAAAGCAAAGAAGGAAAATATTTTTTGGGAAATAGAAGCATTGCATTATTATTTTTTTTAATCTTTAAATTTGATTTTTTAATTTCAGTAATATGCAAATAGTTTTTATTTGTTTTTGAGTAAACATCATCTTTAAAATGTTCTTAGTTGTATTAATTATAATTTTTCTTTGATAAAAAGTTAATTAGTTTTATAACACACCTATTTTGTTTTTGAGTTGCACAAGTATATAAGACACTTTTGGATATTATAGGTTTATTTTTAAGAAAGGTTTTAAAATTAGTTTCTCATGCAAAGTTTTCAAGTGTTTTAATCCACAATAGCTACAACCACCATGTGTTAGTGGTATAAAATTTTAAATGCTTCATATTTATATATTTTAGCCATCTCAATTTATATCCTAGATATGTTTCTATTTTGCAAAAATTAACGTTAGTATGATTTTTAGATTATGTAGAATACATTTTATGCTCCTTATTTCAGCTTTAGCAGTTATTTCATACCACTTAGTACATTTTCTTCATCTTTTGCAAATGATCATCTTTATAGATTGTAAAACAAATAATATTGTAATTATTGCTTACAATAATTAAAAGAAAAATGTATTTCATTATAATAATTGATTATAAGAAATCTATCAACTGATTCCATTTAAAAGTTATTCTAAATAAAAGTAGTAATATTTTCTTTTTTTTTAATTTTATGGTTATATATTTTTATTTTTATGCTAATATTTTAATATTCATTATAAATAATGTTTATAATAAAAAAATTAAATTTGTAATGATACTTATATAAAATAAATACTTTTCTTAGGAATGGAATGGGATACTCATTATAGCATTTATTTTGCGCTCTCTACATTGTAGCCATTGTGGGTTAAAAGAATTTCTAACATTTTTTCAGTACTTGTATTGATACAGCAGTGTGTAAACTATTGGTGTTTACAGCTATTTTGCTTGAACCTAGATAATAATGACTGGATATGAATTTTGAAATCCATTATCACATGTGCTGTCAAATAATTTTAAAAAATCTTTAAGAAAAAGCAATAATTTTAACTTCAAGTGACTATTTAAAGTGATTATTTAAATTGATTCATTTCACTTTTCACTTTTAGCAAGAAAAATCCAATGTTAAAATTAATTTAAAAAAAAATGGTTTCTATTATGCTGGCATAAAACATACTATAAAATAGATTTTTCTTTCTATTGAGATGGTGAAACATTATATAAATTTTTTGTTCTTGTTTTTTATTTAAAGTTTTTTTAATGACAACTGATGGATGGATAGTCATTCTTCATGATAATTTATTGTATATAGAACTTTTTTGTCAAATCACTGAGTTTTGAAAAAGACTTATTTTGCTCTGTTTTTTAATAATAGTACAATTTCATGTTTTGTGTTTCTGTCAGAATTCAATATATATATGCTAAATATTTTCCTGTATATGTAAGTTTTCTGTAAACTGTGTTTTCATTTTGCCATGAGAGAATCTTGTTACAAGAAAAATTGAAAAATATTTTTTTATTCTTGTTCTGATTCCATTGTAAAATTAATTGAAGGGGATATATTACTGACTTGTATTCAATTTGTTTATAATAGGGCTTTACCATGTGGTTATATAAAAAGTATATCAATATAGCAAAGCCAGAATTTTATGGATATAAATTTGTATTTAGTGCTGTCAACTTCAAATCTGTCATGTAAATGTTGCAATCAGGGTGACAATATGAACTCATAAGAATTTAATTCTATATTGTAACTATATTATGCAGAAGGTTAATAATTTCATTGTGCTATTAATAGAAAGGGTTGTTTTGGTTTGTAAGCATTTATCTTCTTTTATTCTTTTCCAAACAATAGGTAATATTTCATCTTTACACTTTAAAGCTTACACATATGTTAATTCTTCCAATATTCATTTGTTTGATTAATTCCTCAAAATGCTGATAATCCCTGACATATGCCAAAAGATTACCTATCTTGAGAAAAGATTTGAGAAGTTTTGACAGTAATTTTTTGGAACTGATAATAGATTTCAATGCAATATGAAGATATGTTAAACAGTGGAGAATTTTGCTCAAATATTTAAGTTAATTTACTTTTTTTCTGAATCAAAAAAAAATGTCTGTGATTCTTTCTAAGAAATGTTTGTAATTTTGTTTTTAGAGCAAATATAAGATTTTTTCCCACTTTTATGTATTAGCCTGCAATAAAAAATTATCTTATTTTCTTATCATAATCAGTAGTATTCATTATAATTCTATAAATGTCTTTGTCAACAAGAGAAATGATTATGGATCTAATTAATTTGAGAGATGTAATAGCTTTATATTCATTATAAGAAATGTGGGATATGAGTTTTTTGGTGTTCATCAAATGTTCTGTTTATTCTTTACATAATTCAAATTTTTCTGAAGTCAAATTTTGAGTATTTTTTTTAGTTGCTCCTATTATATTTAAAAAATGGATTTTGGATGTTGTGATAACAAACTTTAGATCTTTGTGCAGAGCAGAAATTTCAGCATAATATCTAGAATTAATGTGTTTAACTAAAGAAACTATTAAGTTGTTTGGTGCAATATCTCATTTTATATGTCCACATAGATTTACAAGGTCTTTAGTTGATTTTTATTTATTTTTTTAAGCAATTTAAAATATGATTTTTTCATTATTTGAAAAACTTATGAAATTATCATCAGTGAGTTTACTTTTAGCAAATATTCTAGATTATTTAAAGAACACAAAGTTTCATAAGTTTGGAGCATTAGTTTATTCCCTTAACAGTATCTCACTTTAAGTAATTTTCTTATTCCACCAGAAGTTAATTGGAGGTTTTAAGTTGCAAATCTTTAGGGTTAACTCCACCAGATTTACATTTTCAAAAGAAACTTAATTGCTGTTTTACTTTGTCCAGTTTTAAGCATAATTTTTATATTATTTAATGTTTAATGTAGCATCTAGTTGATATGAAATACTCAGTGTTTCTCTGAAAGTTTGTGATTATGATATTGTAGTTGCAGTTATTTGTTAGACTATTTCCATGATCTAATTAATACTCATTGATAAATGTTTTTATAAAAATTTAAACTTTATTTAAATCTTTCAAATACATTTAATTATTGGAAGTTTTTAAAGGAAGTAATATAATTTTCTACTTCTTCTTCTCCTATGTATTGATTTCTATTATAACATATCATACCATTTACACCTTATTTGACACTTTATCAATACTTTTATTTTTATTATTTGTATTACACTCACAGTTTCGACTGTATAATTATATATTTGAATATTGTAGCTCTGATGATGACAGCAGGACAGTCAAAACTGTTAGTGTAATACAAATAATAAAAATAAAAATATTGATAAAGTGTCAAAGAAGATGTAAATGGTATGATAAGTTTTTAAAGGATAAGTAGAGATATTAATTATTATATTTTTTGATATTTAATTACACTATATTGAAATGCTTTGATAAATTATTTCAATTTTATTTTCAAGAAAGTAATTTACATTAATAGTTTGTCCTAAAAGGTATGTCTAAATGAAGCTTATATATAATAAATAAAATATCCGTTAATGCAAAACAATATTGTAATTATAATTGAAATAATATTTTTAACGGTTTGCAAACAATTACAAATAATCTTTAAATCCGCAGAAGTACTTTCGGTTACTTTTTAGGATTTGGGGAAAATACTATTGCTTCATCGTTTGACTTTGTAAATAGTATTAAAAATTTAATTATTGATGAAAATGATATTATTGCTTCATTGGATGTTACAGAAATGTATGGATCTATTGATAGAATGAATTCCATAAAAATAATTGAACATGCATTAAAAAGTAAAAATATTTGTAAATATATGATAAAATTTATCATTGATTCTTTAAAATTTTTTAATGATAACATTGTTGCATCTTTTGAAGGTCAATATTATAAAATGAACAAAGGTTGGCCTATGGGATTGCCTGTAGTTGCACAAGTTTGCAATTTCGTTTTATCTACATATAAGAGTAGTATTTTAAATATGTGTATTTTTGGAGATATTAAAATTTACAAAAGATATGTGGATGATGTTTTTGTCTGTGGAAACACTAATAGTATAAATTTGCTTATAGAGGAATTAAATAAGTTGAATGGCTTGAAATGGACTATTGAAAAAGAACAGGACCATAAGATTAACTATTTAGATTTAATGATCACAAGAGATAACAGTATATTAAATTATAAACTAATAATTAAGCCATTGCAAAAAAAGAGGATATATAAATTGTAAATCAAAAGTACCAATGATGCATAAGATGGCAAGTTTTAAATCTTTTTTGTTTCGGAATGAAAAATTATGTCGTTACCAAAGTGATAAATTGAAAAATATTGAGATATTTGCCAAGGAATTGCTTGATGTTGGTTATAAAATGGAACAAATAAACAATACTTTAAGTCAATTTTAAAAAAATTATTATAATTTAAAAGAAATGAAGATTAATAATAAAAAATGGATATCTATTCCATTTATTTCAAATCCACAAGTAAAATTTTTTAAGGATTTATATAAGAATGTATTTAATGTTTCATTCTACGTTCCAAACAATATTAATAAATTAGTTAATAATTCTAAGGATGTCATACCTGTCAAGCAAAAAAGTAATGTCATATATCAAATTTTTTTGTGATTGTATGCTATTATATATAGGTGAATCTAGGTGCAGCTTTGAGAAAAGATTGAAGGAACACGAATTGTTATATAAACGTGTGAAAAATAAAAATAATGGTGATTTAATATCTTCTTCAGTTTTCTTCGATCATGAAAAAACATGTAAATATAAATTTAAATTTAATTTTGAAAATGTTAAAATTCTTCACGAAGAGAGAAACCATAGTAAAAGAAAAATTAAAGAGGCAATTTTTATAAACAGGAATAAAACGCATTTAATAAATCGACAAGCTTCTAACATTAAAATACGAGATTCGTGGAATTTGAATTGATGACGTTTGCTTCCGCTTTTGGTTTTTGAATTTAATGGCAGTTAAGGCAGGTTAGAAAGTAACCGAAAATACTTCTGCGGATTTAAAGATTATTTGTAATTGTTTGTAAACCATTAAAAATATTATTTCAATTATATATATATATATATACACTTCTTGCAATATAATGAAGGGGTAATATGGAAAACTGACAATCAGCATCATCCCCAATTATTGTAATCAATAAGCATTGTCAAAAAATAGCCATTAGCAAATATAAAAGAAGCAAGAGAAAATCAGAATAGAATAAAAACAAGTAATTATATGTCACCATTATCAAACATCAAAAATACAGACTAATGATCTACCCAATGCATAATTAGGGCATAATATAAAACAATTATATCTCTGCAAATATTTAAGTGTCAAAATATCTATCATAATAAAAAATGCTGGGATAATATATATGTTGATCATCATCAATATTCTGGTTTTATGATATTATGAACAACAGTCAAACTATAAACTAATTTGCAATCTGTTTAAATAAAGTGCACTGAATGAATTTTAAAGGTTATCTTGATCTTTATATCAAAAAATAACCATCTGGATGTCCAAACACAAACATATACTACCACATATATAATTTAACTTTTATTGCTCTATAGCTAGAGCAAGGACACAGAAAGCTTAGATCCTGTGACTATGATCAAGAAAAATGCAAATAGATAAGTTTAAGCCATCTTAATTTAAATAGTTTACAAATTTCTTAAAGCATCTTATTATGTTATAATCAATTCACATACACTGCCACTTCATAGAAAAAATAGCTGGAAAAGTTATGGCATTAACATTGTTATTTTTAAACAATTATTTAATAAAATTTAATTTAAATATTAATCAATTCAGAAATCATATGACAATATGATAATTCCAAATCTAACTCATTTCTATATAAAAAAAGTAATTTCATATAGCAAGCAAAATTAAGCAGTTGATTCTTATGACTAAATTAATGAACATTAAGTAATTTTTTTATGTTCATAATTAAAATGAAAAGATGAGGTTAGATAAAAGTCCTTTCCTCTTTTTTATGAAAATGCAAAAGTTTCATAATTTAACATTTTGGAGGGAAAAATAAAATAAATAAAAAATATTTAAATAAAAAAACATAAATCAAAATTATTCATTGGAATTAATTATTATTAATATTACAAAAAATTATTTTCAAATATTAATGTGCACAATATAATATCTTCTTATCATGGATTTGTTTTTTTTTTAGTCCTTCTTTTGAATTTACAAGTTTTACTTCCATATTTTTTTTTGGTTTCAAGTGCTAATTTTAAATAATCTTTCTGATACAAATTTTTCCATTAAATGTTTTCTTGCACAGTTTAAAATTTTCATTATGATGATCTCTTTCAAATTAATACAGTTTTTAAGATTATGTTGACACAAGTTAAATTGATGTATTTTTCAATATAATAATTTGCATATTAACACATATTTTTCAGATAGGTTAACACATATAAATTTTATCCATTTTACAATATAGTAATTTTCAAGTCAGGCTAACATAAATTGAAATTTATCCTTTTTTCAATATAATTTGCAGGCCATCTTAACACAGATTGAGACAGTCATGCTTTTTGATGTAACACAATGTTTATTATATATTTCTATCAATGGTGTTAATTTATTCATTTTTTTAGTGACCACACTACTTGGGTGGCTTGTGATGTTCAACTTTTAATTAAAGCTTAGCTCATGGTTTTGTTCAACTCCATTTGAAAAAAAATATTGTTAACCAGTAGTGGGGTTAGTTTTATTGCAGATTACAAGCTTATTTTATCATTGTTATTTTAAAAGTTGAATTGCAATTGCTGTTTTATTTTTAATAGCTTGCTCAATAGTCACTTTTACTGACTATACTGAAGTTTTCTACTTTAATCTGATCTTTGTCTTAATTTTTGGAACAATGTTTTTCTCTATCAAATGATAGAATATCTCAGAAATGACAGTGTTAAGTCATAACCAATAGATTTTATTTTTTACAATAAGATTATTTCTCTTCTTTCTTCTTTAAGTAATTAAAAATTTGTCATTAAAAACAATTTTTGTAGTTATTTTTTGTCAATTACCAAAAAAATAGTATAATCCTTTAATTAGACTGTTATTTGAAAAGTGTTACATTTTGTTTTAGAGAGAGATAAAGAGAAAAAGAATTGACATTAATTAATTAAAAAACAACAGTCTTTAACAAAAAATGGTTCTAGTAAACTATTAACTGTGCAGCTTTTGGTGGCGCTGTTTCTACTTAAAAGCAGAGCATTATAACATTACCGGGCTGCTAGATTTTTTTTATATAATAGATCGTATTTTGACATACGGCTGTAATTTTTTTTTTTTTAATATTTAATATATTGTTTGTTTTGGTCATAATTATTTTTTGGTTTTCATTTGATAAGTTTAAAACTATAAAGGAGACTTTGACTTGTTTTTTGGATATCAAAAGTACATAATTTTTGATATACGCCTTTATGGGGGGGGGGGGATTTTCATTCTAAATCTACTGTTTCTTTTTTACAGACGTCTTTTATTTTTTTGTTTGGGGTTCAATACATTTCAAAGTAATAAGGGACAGTTTTAACTTTTTTTTTGGAATATCTCAAATATACACAATTTGCTTTACATAGGACTTTCTTTTTTTTTTGTTGTTGTTATTTAAAATTAGAATCGACACTTTCTTTTTGAATTATGTTAAAAATGAGGGGGTTTGCTGTTGATTGATTTAGCAACAAAAAATTCAAACCTGTCCGACAAACTCCGACAAACGAAAAGAATTGTTTGGTATTTTATCTTACATTTATAAATATGGGGGGTATTTTTGGATGGCGTGTTTTGATTTTTTTGTTTTTTTAATAATAACAAATAAAACGGTGTTTTGATTTTTTTGTTTTTTTTTAATAATAATAAATAAAACGGGACTTCTTTTTTCTCTTAGATTTATAAATACGGGATTTTTTTTTGTGTCGGCGGGTTTTGATTTTTTTTTGCTTTTTTTAATAATAACAATTCTTGTATAATGAAATGTGGAAGTTAATTGATGTACCGGATCAATCGAATCAGTAGTAGCTAAGCAAAAGATGAATAATAGATTCAATTTGCATCAATGATGATAGGTGAATGGTAAAACTACATTAGTTTACTATTATTTATCAGAAGATAATCAATATACAAATGGTCCCAGACTGTTGAAGATGTGTAAAACATAATTTTTTTCTATTTTTATAAGCATGTAAACACTATTTTTCATAAATAAAAGATTTTGAGATTAATAAATAAAACGTCCAAAACAAAAACCAAAAAGTCAATTGTGGTATTGTTTTTTAACACATAAAATATGTATGTTAACCAGTTTTGTTACATTTTGTAGGATTTATTTATTTATCTTTTTTAAGAGTCGTACAAGTTTGTTAATGATTTTTTGTTTTCATAACAAATAAAACGTCCGGTATTTTTATTTTTTTTTAACACCAAAAATTAAGCTCGGGTTCATTTTTAAAATCTACTTAACATGCTGTTTATTGATTTAAAACAACAACAACAAAAAACCTATTTTTGCTTCTAAATGGAACAAATAGATATGTCAAAAGAAGAAGTATTTTTAAAAAAAATAAAAATAAAAAATCAATCAATCAAGAGATGTCCAACAAACTACGCCGCCCCTTTTTAACACTGTCATTCTGGGTGTTAATTACATGATTTACAGATAAAAATAATCACAAACAAAATACAAATTCTTTCCAGAAAATGAATTTATTAACCATATATGACTGAACTAAATCAACTGTAATGAATGGCAAGATGTTTTGGGCTTGCAAAAATGCAACTGCCTCACTTTCTCTGTTTGGGACGTCCGACAAATATAATAATGTGGTAGACATTTTGTTCTTTTTCAACTCTCGTCCAAATCATGGCAGAAAAGGTATTTTTCCACAAACAACTCCAATCATCTGCCAGAGAGCTTGAGAAATTTTATTTTGTCTTTTTGACCCCCAAAAAAGCCAAAATTAGCCAAAAAATAAAATTTTGACAAATATCAATAATACACTGAAAATTACTAGTACGCAAAAATCTTTCAGTTGGGAAATACAGAAAATCATAAACATCAACAAATAAACACTTGAAAAAAATGACAATGCTTACACTCTCATCTTAAATTCTAGCGACAATACAAATTCTGTCAATACGCATAGGAATTCAACCCACAATGAAATCAACAGCAAACTATACGATCATAGTATTGTTAGTAGACGTAGTGTTATTGAACGCAGAAGAATTGGCCGCGTATTATAACCACTACATACAATCTACTCGTATATTAATGATCACTCATATATTAGCCGTAGGTTTGTCCATGAAAGTGGTATAATTCTGTGTTTTTTATACAGAAACAGCGCCACCAAAGGCTGCACAGTTAATAGTTTACTATAACCCAAAAAACTATTAAACATTATTCTTTTATTTTAAAATCTAATAAACATTACTTAAAATTATACTTATGTACCTCTCTTATTATTTTTTAAATTAAAAACCAATAGGTCAATAAAGTCACTGAAAAGAAAAATAAAATTATTCTTTTCTTTTTCTTAAACTTCTCTCTCTCGCACACACAACTATCTTTAACAAAATATAATTATTCATATTTTTATTATTTAAAATGATTGTAATATGTTATATTATCTTTTAATGTATCTATAAAAATATGAAAAGAAATAATTCTTGTCATTATATAAATTTGTGCATGTGCATGTAAATGTATGGGTGTAAATAAATTGTTCAACTGCAATGCAGATGTCATTTATATTTGTTCTTTTATATTGTAACTTAAGAGTGGTACTAATAAATAAATATTTTAAATAAATTACATAATTTAATTTCTTTTGTCAGAAAAAAAGATATTCCCTACAAGAGTATTGCTTAATCTGTTTTCCTGAAAACTTCATCCTTCTATTTTGAATTGGGTCTATTCAAACTTTCAATGATATTTCTTTATATATGAACATTTTTTAAACCTTGTAATATCACATATAGATATTCCCTTTAAGAATATTGCATAGTCTGTTTGCCTGAAAACTTCATCCTTCTATTTTGAATTGGGCCTATTGAGACTTTCAATGATATTTCTATATATATGAAAATTTTTTCAACTTTTTAATATCACATATAGATAATCTTAACATTATTTATTACAAATGTAAACTTTCAAATGATAATTATTCTAAAAGTTAATATTTATCTTTTTCAAAATATGAAATAGAATTTTTAAATGGAGTTCTTATCTATGACAATGGCACTTAGCATTATTAGATATAATGTACCTATTCAAATAGAATAAAATATTACATATTTTAATTTATTTAAATCAAAAGAAATGCAAGGTTAGTTATTACTAAAGAATGAAAATATATATTAAAAACAAAGATTAAATTTATTGTTATCAAAATTATAAAAAATAATTATCAAAGGCCAATAAAAACAGTTTTTGTTTGTTATAACATACTTTTTAAGAGTTGTCTTTTCTAAATGAAATGTTTTGAAAGAATATGCAATTGTAGTAAGGTAAATTTTTGTTGTAAAATAATTATTTTACAAAAGTGTTGCATAAATATGAAAATAAATTACTGAAAATTATAATTTTTAGGAAGGTATTTTTTGTTATTTGGCTTTAGGCTAAAACATTCCCCCAATCAGAAATTGCCATTTCTATTGGCATCTAAAAGAGCACATTATCATTGCCAAAACGTTTTGCATAATGCTGATATCTTCTGATGGTTTTTCAACTAATAATTTTAAAATTATTACTAAGTATATTTAAATACAAGTATATTATCTATAGTGAACTTAATGTAATTAGAAAGGATTTGTATATTGGAAATCATTTATCTTTTTCACATTATGTGATTATGTGTGTTAGTTGTATAAGATAGAGTGGATAGCCATAGAGAGTTTGAAAGTCTGAGTTCAAATTTCTTTGACTGAAATTATAACTAAAGTAAAGTAAAACTGCACGTGGTAATGTAAGATTATAGATACGCTTAAAGGTCATCACGATTGAGGCTAATCAGGATAGATGAGGCTTGCTTTAAAAATTATATTGAAAAACGTTGCTATTTTCAAAAAAGAATATCATAAAATATGTTTGATGAATATTACTGTAAATCGGTTTTATTGAAATTTTGTGATTTTAAAGAACTTATTAGAAAATTTTTCATTTTAAAACATATAAAAATGAATAATTTATGAATAAATTCAAAATTACAAAGATTAGAAATGCTTAAATTCTTTTTCCCAATTTTTTTTTATAGTAATTAAATACTGAAATTATACTTACTTAATGTTTTTATAGTATGTTAGTTTTATAAGATTTGTTTGCATTTCATTCATGCATAAATCTTCAATATGATGCATGTAATAGCAACATATTAAGAAAAAGGTACTGCATATAAAATTCTATACATCCAGCATGAAGAAACTGCTTGATAGGAAATAAATCTTAAAATCCAAAAAAAAATTGCATTATTTCAAAATCAAGGAATTTGCATTAGTCATATCAATAGCAGAAAATTGAAATCCACATATAATGCATTAGACATTAACAATAAACTGCTTTTATATGAAGAATAAACAAATGTAAACACCAGAGTTAAATGAAATCAATAAAGTTTTTTATGCACATGCTGAAAAATATATGGGGTAAGGTAATGAAAAGCACAGAATTTATTTATTTTCTATTGTTTAAAAAATGTTTGATAATTTTATTTTATTTAATAATTTTCATTCCATATAAATAATACATTTAACATATATACTAAGAAAAGCTTATATATATATATATATATATATATATATCATCATCATCATCAACCATTATCAATTTTTTCAATATTTATTCTAAAGTAATAACAAGGTTTTTTTAGTGTACATGTTATAGGTAATATTTATATTAAATTACATTTTTTTGAGTAAAGTTTAAATCTCTTGGAATTACATTAATAATTTTGAATAATAAATTAAGCATTTATATATATATATATATAATGTGTGTGTGTTTGTGTTTTACACTAAAATTATTTCTGATATACATTTGTAAAATATTTTTTTCAATTTCTTATTACTTCTATCAATCATTAGAAATATTGAATTAAATCAAATGTGTTTATTGTTATTATATATAAATTATAAACTGTGACTAATTAATGTATTAACTTGTGTTTTAATTAATAAGCTAAAAAAGATAGCTCTTTATCACGGTTCTTGAGATCTTGTTATAAAGAATAAAAGGTACATGCATGTTATTAATTAACTACTTCACTAGGGGATAAATGTTATCTTATGATATAAATATTTCTTTACTCTATGCTGGGTGTGTAGTTAAATTAAAATATTACACTTTTGGAGGACTTATATTAAGATACATATATGAATTTATAAGAACCAGTTTTATTCATCAAATCTGTATTCTGTTACATTTTTTTCTTCATTGACTGTCACATCTTTTAGTTATATATCTGCCATATTAAAACTTTTTTATAAACACCATCATAATTTTAAAAATGTATTATTTAAGTGCCAACATTTAGAACTTTTTAGATCAATATTATATATATATATTGTAACGATATATAAATATGTCGTTACATTAATTTAAAATAAAAACTTAAAAGTTCGCAAATAAAAGTAAAAAACTAAACGCTAAAATTAAAATGTTTGTTAAACGTATATACATTCGCACAGATGCTAAACTTTAAAAATATTTTTTCATAAACAAAAAAAAAAAGGTATTTGAACGTATTTTTTTTAATAAAAAAATACAAGATTGAAATATAAAAATATTTTAATAAAAAAATAACGTAAGTTAAAATAAAAACAGGTATTAATTAATTCCTGTAATCTATAAATGGAAATGATTGTTTATTAATTATCTAAAAGCTGTTTAATTAAAAAGTCAGATGAAAAGTTAGATAAGAGAAGAAAGAGATTTTAGCTTGACCAATGGAAGCACTAAGCCTTGGCTCGGACCCTAACGAAAGTGATAGATTAGTGACGTTTTGTTCATTGAATCCTTGTGGATAATATAAAAAGGGAAATACAGTTTTTTCGGACAGTTCCAGCGTTGTGTGTTTGAGATATGTGGTATGACGCACATACCACACTCTCTATAAAAAAAAAAAAAATGAAAAGACTGTGATACCTTGAACCAGCTATTGCCATCTCCAGAACATTACCTTCCAATGGAGGTGTTGCGGGAATTGAAAGCAGAGGCCATAAGCTATATGAAATGAACAATTGTTAAAATCAATTAAGAACGTTCATCAAGTTTTACAAATTGATAAACAAGCCAACTGAAATGTTAAAACGGACTCTTATCTGACCTTTGTAAGTTTTTAAATCAAATTAATAATGTTTAATTTTATATATTTTCCGATTGATAAACATCATTTCCATTTTTTTTTTCTTATTGTAAAGATTATTTAAATGTATGAAATTTAAGTTGTTTATAGACGCTTGCATGGATTCGTTTGCGGTTAATTATATTTTGGTTTTCATATTTGATCAAAATATATAGACATTCGATAAATAATGATACCTTACGGTGAGTATCTAAAATGTATTTATTCGGATGTCTTTTAAGTTATTGGTGACAACGCAAGTATCTTATGGTGAATACTATTGGGTTACTTATAAGTTTCCCTCTGCGATTGTCGGTATCAATAATTTTGTATTTTGATCATTTATGTTTATTTTGAAATGTTTTTGATCGTGGAATCTATGTAATCGATCTATACCCAACATTTTTAAACAAATCTGTGCGAACGTATTTAAATGTTAAAATTAAGTCGGGCGTGAATGGCTATATAGTTTTGTAAAGTTGTATTAAGGGAGGGTAATCTTAGGTTATTCATTTCGTAGTTGAATTGGTTCAATGGATTGGATATATTTGTGTAATTAGTAGATGTAGTATGAGGTCTGCTACGGGCAGGATTATAGATATACGCCACACACCCTCTGTTTGCCTATGGATGGGTTTGTAAGTCGGCAGAAGACCACAGTCCATTCCTATGGAGTTTTTTGTTAATTGTTCTACTTGCCAACAGATGTCACATTCCTGTTGGTGGAGAGTCAATATCTTCTCTAATTCTACTTACTGTTCAGATGTACTTCCCTGGCAGTATAGTATTTTGTGTTGTCGTATCATGCTACATTGAATACATGAATATATCAGATGGATTGGCGCCAGTTGATTGCGAAATTTGTTGCCTAAGGTTAAATCAGGGAAAAAATTTTTTTTTTCAAATGCAGATCTATGTAGTCTATTCATACTTGACTATCTAAATAACAATTAAACTTATTGAAATCTTTTTAAATGTAAATTAAAGATCAATATAAAATTATAAACGTTAAATTTATTCCTCAAAATTGAAATATTATTTTATATGTGCGTAAATAAATATTTTTATATGTTAATTTCTGGCAGTGGCTTTTACTCTTTGATATTTAAGATATAAATTAAGATATAGATTTTTATCTCTGCGTCTCCACTCAGCTAGTGACTTGGGCTAACGATCGGAATATTTAAATAAAGTGGAATCTTAACAGCGCGTATCTGCCTACTTTATAAATTTTTCTAGACTCAAATGCCTAGATGGCGCCCTTGTAGTGCAGATATTGTTTTTTGCGGTTAGATTCGATCTTCACTTACATTCCGATTGGTACAATATATATATATAATTAAAATCAGTCAACACTTAGACAATTTCAATTTAAAATGTATATATTTATTTAATTATATATTTATTATTTGATGTTGCTATTCAAGATTCAGTATTACAATTAGCTTATATATAATCATTAGAAATGTGATGATTGCAATTGATTTTTCATTAATAATAGTAATTTAAAGTAATTGGTTTATCTTCACGCTTTCATTTCCAGAGCTTAAGATTTGCCCATAATTAAGCGTTTGGGTTGGAAGAATAGGTGGATTCATTCTATTCTTTCGCAAAGACTTTATCTTGTGTTGGAAATGAAAGTATTCATTTATTAGCATTAATATTCATAAAAAGTGCATGTGAATTAGCTTGAAAATTCTGATCTTTAGTTTATTAATAATAGTTATAATATTGATATTTTGTTGAATTGGATTTTTGATTTATCTCTGAATAATGTGAAAAGAATAGTTCAACAAAAGTCAATATGTGTTAGTCTACATGGAAAGATTTAGAATTTTTTTATTTATTCAGGTGGAAGTAGAGTATGATTTTTTTTATATATATGACACATTGTCAGAATGGTTGATATCACAGTTAGTGAATAAAAACGTTAATGCTATGGACTATTACTTAAACTTTCAGTAATTTTAGAATTAAAAAAAAATAGATGATTATTCTTGAAGAAAAGCTTCTCGTTATGCAAGAAATGATTTTTTTTTTTTTTAAATTAGTCAAAATATTAACTTTGATTATTCAAAAGTATTTAAGATGTTTGTCATTACATTTGTTATGTCACTCTCTCTCTCTCTCTCTCTCTCTCTCTCTCTCTCTATATATATATATATATATATATATATATATATTATATATATATATATATATATATATATATATATAATGGTAGAAATTGTTATATATTATTACAGCCTGCTTTATTATAGTGATATTGTAAAACATCATCTGAACATTTTGCATTTCTTCTCTACAGTTTTCATGGTTGTATACAAATGTCTAAAATACGTTAAAAAATTCATATTTTTTTTGCTTTTAATGTATATCTGTTTACCTATTTATATATATACATCCGTCTATCTGTTTGTCTGTTTAATTGTTTATTTATCTATTTTCATCCATTTATCTGCTCACTCATAAGCTAATTTATGTATCCAATTATTTTTCTAACTACTTACCTATATATGTGTATAGGTTTGTGCTTTGTTTTGTTGTATGTGTGTGAGTTAAAATGAATATATAGCTTAGTAAAAGAATATTTGTATTTTTCACTTATTAAGTTTTTGTAGGTTTATTTTTAGTTTGTATACTGAAGTACAATATTTCTTAATCTTAATAAAGTCTTTTATTTTTATAGTTCTATTAAAATATTTTTAAAGAGTAAAAATTTTAAAAAATCATAGAATTACAGAAAAAAAAAAGATTATGAAGTTGTAAAAATATAGTTTTAATTACCATCGTTATATCATCAGTAAAATACAAAATATCTTGTGTAAGTTCAACATGTTAGAAAAAATTCAGCTGGCTTCCATTTGATTGTTTGCATTAGTAGAATTAAAGTACGTTTAGAGTAGTCTATATATTTTCTATGTGTATTAAAAATAGTATAATATTTTTCTGTCAAAAAGATACAACCCTATAATGATCACGTTGTATATATGTGATTATTATCATTAATACAATATTAATATTTAAAGCAAACAACAAAAACTTAAAAATAGTTATTTATAAAATAATAATAATGTATTATTTTAATAATAATAATAATAATAATAATAATAATAATAATAATAATAATAATAATAATAATAATAATAATAATAATAATAATAATAATAATAATAATAATAATAATAAAAAATAAATAAATAAATAAATAAATAAATAAACAAAAAAATAGACCAATACACTTTGTGTTAATTTTATTGTTACTATTTAAGTATTACACTTTTATATCTAATTACACAGAGGCTAAACTCTCCATATAATAGCACCACCAGTGCAAGCCAAAATAATCAATGGATGCAAGAAAGTTTGTACATAAAATCCCTATCTAGTGCCTACACATTCAATACCCCCAAACTATTTAGTGATTAAAACTAATCCTGTCCAATAGGAATGTGGTAACTGTGGTTATTAAAGAACCAAAGACACCAAAAAGTATGGCTGCTGAACTAAATTCAGATCTATACAAGCTAATGAGCTTGAATTGAAAACATTATTGTGCTTTCATTTGCACTCAAAGCTTTATAGTTAGCTAATAAGATAAAAGGTGACTGCTGGAGGGTTGCATTAGATCCTAAGATTTAGGTGCAGTGCTTTCAAATCTAAGGATCCTCATTGATGAAAGCCACAATCTAGAAACTAGTCTGGGTATATTGGATGAGTAAGGCACTAGATAGGCATTTTATGCCCAAGCCTTTTTGTATCCATTGTTTGCTCTGGCTTGCACTGGTGGTGCTACTGTGTGGACAGTTTAGCTACTGGGTAAACAGATTGTGTAAGCATAAGAAATGGTGATCATGTGGATATTTAGTGGTTTATATTTAATAATATTATTATTGGTTGTTGATGAGTTTTTTTTTCATTATTTTTAATATTTGTTTTGCATGTAAGGTAATAATGATACACATAATATCAGTACCAGAAATATCTGTAAATATTCAGAGGAAAGTAGTTTAATGATAATAAAAAAAAAACTATTCATTAAATTAAAACTTTTACTTTTTTTTAAATTCCATTTTTATTATATCATAAGGAACAGTATAATAAAAGAAAGTTATTAATTTAGAATGGTCTTCCATATTTCTTAATACATATATTAATTTGAAACATATTGTAGTTAAAATTTTAATGTTTGTAGTAATTTGAGGTTTTGGAATAAACACTCAAACATTAATCACCACAGAGATATGGTTGTGCTTACTTTTATATAAGAATGAATAAGTGATAATCCAAATATATTGAGAAGCCCATTCACAAAATTTCATCTAACAAATCACTTTCATTTAATTTCTGTATGAACGCAACTTTATAAAAGCATCATATGTGAGCTTTAAGAATATGTGGGTATCATATATTGACATTCTTGTTTAGATAACAATCAGTTAAGATATTTTTAAGAACTTATGTTTCAAAAATATGGAAGTTACTATATCATTATCAGTTGATAAAATCAAAGGTGAAATTTGTATAGTACCATGCATGGATTCTATTCTCTGAACTCATTAACAGTATTTACTAATTTGGGTAACAGTATTTGCCAAGTCAACCTCTTGTTATTATTTTATTGTCTAGATTTATTATGCAATTTGTTTCAGCATTGGTTATTTATCACTGATATATATATATTGTAACGATCCGGAGAAAGGAGACTTCACGTAAACTGCACTACGGGGCGCCATCTAGGCATTTGAACCTAGAAAAATTTATAAAGTAGGCAGATACGTAAGTCAAAAAAAAAAAAAATTTTTTTTTTTTTTCCTTTAAATTTTGCATCCGGTCGTTAGCCCATGTCACTAGCTCAGTGGAATAGCAGAGATTAAATAATATAAGATCTTATCTAATTAGATTTCAACATTAAAAAATAAATAAAATAAGCCACTGCCAGTAATTAACATACAAACATTTATTTATGCACATATATATAAGATTTAAAATTATTTTAGTATTAGTTTACATTTTAACATTTAACATTATTTTTAACTTTGATTTTGATTTTAATTTACCTTTAATTACTATTATATTCTAATTTTACATTTTAATTAAGTTCGCACAGATGGGATTATAAAAGCTTGTTATAATAAGTTGCTATAGATCGGTTACATAGATTACACGGTTAAAAACATTCCAAAGTAAACATAAGCGATCAAAATATAAAATTATTGATTACTGACAATTGCGGAGGGAAATTTATATGTAACCCAATAGTATTCACCATAAGATACTTGCATTGTCACCAATAACTTAAAAGACATCCGAATAAATACATTTTAGATACTCACCGTAAGGTATCATTATTTATCGAATGTCTATATATTTTGATCAAATATGAAAACGCAAAACATAGTTAACCGATAAACAATCCATGCAAGCGTCTATAAACAACTTAAATTTAATGCATTTTTATTTAGGATCGAGTATGAATACTACATAGATTTGCATTGAAATTAAAATATTCTATCCCTATTTAACCTTAGGCTAAAATTCGCAGTCAAACTGTCATCAATCCATCTGATATATCGATGTATTCAATGTAATACGAAATACGGCAGCACCAAAAGAATTAAGAAAAGACATTGACTCTCAATCAGATAGGAATATTACATCTATCTAACGAGAAGAACAATAAAAAAAAACTCCATAGAAAGGAACTGCGTTCTCCGTCTTATAATTCCTTCCATAGGCAAACGGGTGAGTGCGGCGTATATATAAACGATTCTGCCAGTAGCGAATCTCCGATTACATCTACTAATTACATCAATATATCCAATCCATTGACCCAATCTAACAACGACATAAATAACCTAAGATTACCCTCCCCTAATATAACTTTACAAATCTATACAGCCATTCACGCCCGACTTAAGTTTAACATTTTTATAATTAATTTAACGGAAAACAACAATCATAATAAAACTTAAAGAACAAAAAATAAATAAATGGAAATGATTTTACAAAATAAATAAGAAAAAAAATACATCAAATAACATTATTAATGAAGAATTTAGTTTGGTCAGATAGGATTCTATTGCATTATTTACTAAAAAGTTTTAAAATTTAGAGTTCTTATTGTTTCAAGTGAATATATAAGTTCTTATGATTTTTAAAACGTCCAACTTTATCCGTTGCTTGCCATGAACGTAAATTCCCACGCCGTCCTAAAATTGGTATCCATTTAGCCGTTGTTTTATTTATTCATTCGGAGGTTTTTAATTTAGTTGGTCCTCAATGTAGGAAACGATAGTTCATTTCTCCTTTCTTTAACAGCTGAAAGAATTGACCGTGCGTCTGTCAATTCCTCCAACTCCGTACTACTACATATAGTCACATCGTAATAATCAATTTCCAGTCACTGATTAATAATTTCCAAATTTTCCTTTTATATTAATGTGAAGGATTGAATTTACATTACGTCACCGATGCGATGGTCCTTTCGCTGCGGTCCGATTCCATAGGGATTTCTTCTTATTTGCTAACAGTTTCTATTGTTTTCTTATCTGACCGGTGTTTTTACATTTAAATGCCGAAGGCTGGTTTACATTTAACTAATTAAATTTATCATTTCCATTTCTGATTAATTAACCTGTTTTCCAAATCAAAAATATATTTAAAGATAAATTTAAAGATATAATTTCATCTCCAAATCTTTTTAAAATTTAGTTTTAAAATACTTTTTCTTTAATAAAGTTTTATTTTAATAATTTTTCATTATCTGTGTGATTTAATTAATATATAAGAGTTTAAGATGATATTTAATTTCAATTTTTAATTCTTAAAGAAAATTTTTAGATGCGAACTTTTTAATTTACTTTCATGTTTAATAAATTTAAAAAAAAAAACAATGTAACGAACGTCTATGCTCGTTACAATATATATATTGACCATATGATGCTTTCATTGAGAAGGTATAGCTGAGAATAGAATAGAATGAAAAGTAATAATTAAAAAAGTTTCTGAAGTTATTTTAAAGAAAACTTTGCTGCAAAAGAGTTAAAAGACTGTCAGAAACTATCATATAAAAAATGAATGGGTCAGGTATGTTTTTATGTACATATTTGTGATCCAATGAGTCATTTATATAGCCATCACAACATTCATTTCAATATTTTTTTCTAGAGCTGGAAGAATCATACTCACTAATGAGTGGTTATTGATATAAATTTTTTGTTATTGTAAAGAAAAGAAGTACCTAATCTCTGTATATAAATATTATGAACGATTCCATGCAAGTATACCTTTTATAATAATATAGATAACTATGCAATGTTGAAACTTGGGTTGGAATAATATATCAGTTTATAATAAGTCATGATTTATCCATAATAATTCAAATGCATATTAGTAAAAATCAAACCTAATAATCTACAACATTTAGAAGTATTCTGTGATATTTTTTGTCGAAGTACATGTTTTATACCAGAAGAATTGGCTAATCCTAAATGGCTAGCAAAAAAAGTATTCTGCCAAAGATAGTTTATTATTTGTGGTTAATACTTATAAATATTATTACACTGGGCATCACTTCAAATTCAAGACCTATCCTACAGACATTATTTTAAATTTCTTGCACTGCTATTAATTCTTTTAGTTGTGGTAAATCATAGATATTTAAAACAATGATTACATATATACACAAGAATGAAAGAGACTGAAAGAAATTTGAATTAATAGATGAACAACACATTTTATTAATAGAAATAAATTGATATAATTATCTGATGTATCATACATAAATACATTATGTATTATATATATATACATTTTCCAGATACATATTAGTCATTTAGTTAAATAGTCCTTTATTTTACCCTCTATTATTATCTACCAGTGAACATGAAATTATTCATTGAATTATAATCTTTGACATATACTACAAATGCTGAGGATTTACCCTAACTAGAACTTAAATGTTAACATACAAAAATATTTTAGGATGATAGTATTTTTCTATCTAAAAATATGACATTATTTCCCTTCATAATTTTAAAGATAAATAAAAGATCTACATCATATCTGCAAATTATATACATTTGAAATGTAGATCTTATTTAAATTTAAGCATTGAAATTTTTTATCCATATTACTTATTTATAAGCTTTGTTTTCAAACATTGATTTAAATCTTACATACACGTTAATGTTTAAAGATTTTTCAAAGCATAATTGTAGATTGACTTCTTAAATTGGAATATCCATTAATGATTTAAAAATATGATTCACTTTTCTAAATCAGGTATCTCCAGAAGTCTATATGATTTATCTAATAATATTGTATAAATGAGTTTTACTAAGATATGGGAATTCATCAAATTATGGTAAGAAAACCCAGGATATCAAAGTAAATCATCTCTTGGCATATTTAACACATCCTTTGATGTAAAAACCAATAGGCTCTTACTTTGAGATTTTAATTTAAGCCTTAGCAGATCATCTGTTTGTTTTTTTTTTATTTAGATAAGGTTTGTATTTAATGGTCCTTAGCAAGACATCTTGAAAAAGCTATGCATAAATGTGAATTTTCATTGTTGCAGTTAAGAAATATATTAAAAAGTACTGGACTAGCAAGATTTTCTTTGTTGATATCATTCAAGTTTACTATTAGAACTTACCAGAAAATATTATTGATATTCTATTAATGTGTCAAATTTTTTATCTATAGATATACAAAACTTTTAAATGACCAAATGGAAAAATGTAGGCATAGATATATAAATGTAACAACAAATAAATTGATAAAAAATATTTATAATAAAGATAAAATTTTGTGATAAATAATGAGTTTTGATGATGTATAAGCAAATAATACAGGTAATTATAAAGTGAGTTAAACACAATAATAGATAGTTAACTTTTAAAAAAGTATTAGGGATTTACATGTTATATCAACAAAATATAGATAAATTATATAGCAATATTGAAAGAACTTGTGGCATTGTTGTGGCTCTCAGATATTTAATGAGATTTTATATATGAATCTATAATAGTAGATAAGATTCATCTTTATAGAAGTGCATGACTTGCGTTATAAACTCAGGTTGGATAAAATATGAAATTTTCCCCAGATTTCAATTAAACTTAGGATTTTTTATACATCTTCCCATAGCCAATATATATCTTATCACATAATGTTTGTATTCATAATCTGAAAATAAAATAAGAATAGCAAAATATTCAAAACCCCACCACATAGCAATTGGCATACCTTGGTAACGTTTTTTATTTGATATGCATTTATGAAGAGTTTTTGAATAAGTCTTTAAGTTACAAACAAATATTTTAAGATTGTTTTATCCTTTGGATCTGTATACAGTAATATATAATAGTTTTAGAGATAAATCTTTACAAATTCCTTGTTTAATACAGACTAAAAGTGTTAAATTTTATTTTTTTTCACCTTATTAAATTTTTCACTACTTATTTTACTTTTCTTTTTAAAAATGGAATATTCTAAATAATCAGTGTGATTTCTATTTTTTTATCTAACAAAAAATATAATTATATTTAACGTTAGCGTCTTATTTCTTTCATGATATTTGAACAAATCAGTGCTGTGTATATGATTTTCTATCTAACGTCTAAATGTGATGTTTCTAATTCCTAATGACTTTAAAGAAATTTTTTAACAACTGATGTAATCGCAGTGGCTCTCCGATATCTAATGAGATTTTATATATGCATCTATAATAGGAGTAACATAAGATTCATCTTTATAGAAAGTGCAGACGCCAGTTTATAATGAATAATGCAGTCACTTTTAAATAATTTTTACTCGTCAAAATTTTATTTTTTTAAATGGAAAAAATCATAATGATCAACCAATTTTTTTTAAAAATAAATTTAACTCTTTTAGTCTTAATATAACTTGAGCATATGTAATACATTTTTATTATATATAAATATAAAGCTCGCAACAAATAAATTTTTAGTGTTTATTCTGAATCAGAAAATATAAAAAACTTATAATGCAACTTTTAATATCAGAATGTGATGTGATGTGATACACTGTGACTTCTCCTTAAACGGAGTCAGGAATCTCTCAACAACTATGCCCAGAGAAACCTATTAGCCACTTTACTTTCTCTTTCCATTACCCACCCTAAGTTTTCCCATAATATGCTCCATCCCATTTCCACATAATCTTTGTCAACTCTATGCATTTTATATCTAAACTCCCCTTATTACTCCTGCTACTGATACTGCTATTGCTGCTGCTACTGCTGCTGCTACTTCTTCTGCTACTACTGCTGCTACTGCTGCTGCTACTACTGCTGCTACTACTGCTGCTGCCACTGCTGCTGCTACCACTGCTACTGCCACTGCTGCTGCTAATGCAACTGCTACTGCTATTACTACTGCTACTACTACTACTACTATTATTATTATTATTATTATTATTATTATTATTATTATTATTATTATTATTATTATTATTATTATTATTATTATTATTTTATTGTAGTTTGTTATGTATTATTATTGTGTATCACTATATGTAGCATAGAAATATTAATTGTATTAAAAGATGACAAATGAAACATTTACCAAGCTGATATTTAATAGCATAGTGTAGTGGAGCTATCATAAAGCAAATTAAGGCAATACATTTAAATGGCTTGTTTATTTATAAAGTTAAAATATCTATTACAAATATTAAAAAGATTTATCTTTCAACTTTTGCATTAAGTCCAAAATTGTTTAGCTACTTCACCTTATAATTTCTTAATTACCTTAACTTATCTACATCATAAAATCATAACAAACATACTTTCATTAATAATTTACTTTTGTAGATTATCTTATTATATATTTCAAAAATATACTTCTGAGAACATATGATTTTTTCCACCCACCCCCTTTTCTATCACATGAATGTTAATAAGAGCTATCAATTTAATATTCTTCTCAATTAATTATTGGCTTCATTTTTATTTTCTTATATCATGATTTCTTTCAAGAATATTCACTTTTTTAATGAACTGGATTATGTGGAGACTTAAATAGGGCCATTTTAACCTGGTCTTTTCTATTCTAAGAAAGAGGTTCTTAGTCTTACTAATTGTTTATTTGTTTGTTGTTGTTGTTTTTTTGGCTGTTTATAAAATTCTCAAAATTGTTCACAACACCACAGTTAAAAACATTAGTGTCATTATTAGTAGTACTGATTATTACAAATAATATCCATTGAAATTCTTACACTATCACTTTTAAAAGCATTTGTTCTCTTTATAGTATGAAAAATTGTATGCAGTGAATAAAATACTGACATATTCTCATAGTCATTATGACAAGTAATGATATGTCAATGAATAGATTGTAACTTTTTTTTTCAATTAATAACTAACCAATAGCATTTATTTTAATAAAATATCCATGGACCTTGGCTCCAGAATCCACCACTCTATTTCTGCATTAAACTTCTTAGGAAGTTACCTACAAATACATTAATATAAATTGATGGTTATTTAAATAATCTTGAAAATGTTATTAAACATGGGAAATAAATCACAATAGAATATTGGTTATTGAAATGCTCAATATTGATATGGCTAAATATTGCAATCATATAAGAGATTTGCTGTATTTTTTCAGATAAATATTTTAAAAATAGTTTTAAAATTTCCAAAATATTATTGGAAGAAATTAATTTAAATAATTAAATTAGAGTATGTTATGTGAAATATCTATTTTTAATAATATTTTACAAATTTTGAATAAAAATATTATTTTGAAAATATATTTTCTTCTATTAAGAGATAGCATAACATGAGGAAAATTTAAAATTACTATAATATATTACAATTACCTTTTAAGACACTTAGTGTGATATAAATTATACTCAGACAAATGTTGTTAAAATGGTAATGTTGTTACCCATACTGTATTCTTTAGCTAATATATATATATATATATATATTAATTCAAACAAATATATATAAACGTGTACAGAAAGAAAATATATCTTCGGTAAATATGAAAACTCCATCAATTATATTTAATCATAATAAAACATGTAATTATGGTTTTAAATTTAATAATAGAGATATAAAAAATATTCAAATTGAAAGGTGTAGTGAAAAACGTAAAATTAAAGAGACAATGATGATATCTAGGAATAGAGGTGGTTTAATAAATAAACAATCGGCTAATATAAAGACAACAGAATTGTGAGAAATTTGAATGGATTGAATGATGGGTAATGCAAGTTTTTTATTTTTGTACGTTTTGATAAAGATTGTCAGTAAAACAATTGAAAGTACTTCTGGTAAAGAATATATTATTTAATTTTGAATATTGTGTTAAATATATTTGTTTCAATTATTATTATATGATTTAAAAATACAGACATTTAATTTATATATATAGAGAGAGAGCTAAAGAAAGATGTAAGCTTATGAAAAAAAGGAGAAAATATCACTAATTAAGCTTGAGCTTAATTAATATTGAATTATATCTGTTTTATCTAGTAATACTTATAACTTTGTTGAAATACTCATTTTTATAATTGTTAAACTGCACAATATTATTTTATATACATATATTAATATTATTAATATTTATGTATTAAACTAAATATTGATTTTTATTATTAATCCACATATAGACATCAAATTTAGATGAAAGTCAATATATCATTTTTAAGAAATTATATTCACAAACTAGTTCAGAAAAATGTATCTTGAAGATTATTTCTTTTTCTGATATTTTTTATTAATTTGCTTATTTTAAAAATTGGAATAATAGAACAATTTAAAATAAGGTGCTACAACTTTGTGAGTCAATATATTTCTAAAAAATTTCCAATATTTCAGTAGTTAATATATTAATACCATATTTTAAAACTTCTCTGATATCTTATCAAAATCTGCATAAAACTTTAAAAAATATTATAGAAACACATAAGACTAATCAATATGTCACCGTTTTGAATGTGATATTATAGAATTAAATTATTATAAAACCATATCTGAATTGAACACATAGAACAAATAAAAAATTTAAGACTTTCTAAAAGAATGTGCTATACTGAACTCGAATATGGTTATCATGGAAGCAATGACCCCATTTATATTATAAAGATTATCTCAAAAACATTCTAAAGCATAACAATGTTAACATAGTGATGAAATATCCCATAAAAAGATGTTTTGTTTTGTTTTTTTTAATAGAAATTAAAAAGAAGAATTACAAAATATCAAATGAACTAAATAATAGTCCAGCATATTCTTTGGGTGTTTGGGTTTTACAGATTTCTTTCAGTAGTCTTTACAAATTTATTAGTATATTATTATTGTTGATATCGTTGTTATTATTGTTATTGTTGTTTTGTCTTTATATCTTTTTTTCTTGGAGTTGGAATGACTATGTATATTTGCAGGTTGTTTTGTTATTGATTGTGATCGTGTTAAGTAGTTGTTTTTAAATAAATATTATTTTATAGCCATCATTTAAATAAAGTAATCTTATACATAGTATTTACATTATAATTTTGAATATAATTTTAAATTTTCTTACTATCATTTCAAAATATATAAAATGCGCTAACACGCACAAGCGCACAAAGCTAAAAACAAATAAAGCAAATATATATTATTTTAATATTTATTCATTAAATGGCTAAGCGCTTTCAAGGTTCAAGCAATCATAATCATAGCCGTATTACAAAATTTTGATTCAAAATTAGCCACAAAGTATAAACTATTTGCTTATTACTATCATTTCATTATACACAAATATTTTTCATAATAAAGGAATAACTACGGTTAAAATTTCCCTAAAAAGCAAATGCAATTATCACAATCAGGGCCGGCAGAAGCGGGCATGCAACGCTTGCTAGGCATGCGGGCGCTGGCAGAAGGAGGCGACATCACTGAGAGATTAGCATCTGAAAAAGAAGGCGTCATCCCTGAGAAATTAAAACTCTACTAACAAAAATACTCACATTTGAAGAATATTATTCTCAAATGTTTATTTACAAAAATTATTGAGAGTAGATTATTGAAAATCATATGAAGTCATATTATATCTTATTAAATGACACACACAAGCAGGCCTGCACACAAGCTCTGCTTAATATTAAAAATATAAAACAATCAAATCTATTATTTATCATGAATAATAAACTAAACATAAAGTTTATTATATTACAAATTTCATATTGTAATGTTTATATATATATAGTACTGCTTATAGTAAACTATAAGTAACTTTCTGCTAGCAAATATATAAATAAACACACACTAAAAGTATTATAAATTAGAACTTATGTATGTATATGCGTATATATATATTAGATCATGTTTGTTAAAAACAGACAGTGACGCAAATAATAAATATGAAATTTAAAAAAAAAAAATATCTAAATTTGCCGTGTTAAATTATATATTATTTCATACAAACCGTTTGTATGAAATAATATATAATTTAACAATCAATTTTATGCTATTTTTGATATCAAAAATAGCATTACATCGTGCATTCTTTCTAAAAATCATGACTTTTTTAAAACGCCACGGGACACGGTCGGGTCACCTTAGTAAACATACATATTGACAGGGGCACCAAAATCAAATTTGCATGCGGGCGCCTAGTACCCAGCGCCGGCGCTGAATTCACAATTTCACAATATTATACTAATAACAACACTTATTTTCAAAAATTAGAAAAGAGAAAAAATTAAAATACAAATGGTAGTGTGTGTGGATTAATGGATGGAAAAAGGATTGGCAAATACGCAATGCCATTACCACATTAATATAGAAAAATAATACTGGCATCTGAAGCTAATATAAAAATGTTTTAGTGATGTGGCATATGTTTTTGTTTTAAAAAATTAGTCTTTTTTTTTATGAAAGATGCTGCATATCTAAATATAGTTTCATTAAATTATCTAATTTCATAAAACCGTTAAAAGTTTTCGTCTAAATTTGTTTAATGCGCGTGCGCATTAATTTTATAAACTAATCCTCTTTTTAGTCGTAGATATTGAGTTTAATATTTGTTAACCTATTGCTTATTTGTTCTTAAATCCCTCTTTAAAATTAAAAAAAAACAAAAAACAGCAATATAAAACAGCCTGTTAAAATTTGGCGTTTTTAGAGTGTAATTTACCATTTTATAATCTAATTGCTTATAAGTTTTCAACTATAAAACTTATCAATTTAAGCAAAAGTCGCATAATTTATATTGTTTGATGAAAATTATTAAAATGCAAATGCATTTCTAATATAATTAAAATAAAGATAATCAACGTAAATGTGTGCTGAAAATTTAATAAAATATTTTAATATTATTATCGATAATTTGTTGTTTTATGCATAATTTAAAATTTTGATAAGTTTATATTACATATAATGTAGGTAAGAGAAAATTATTTTATATAAAAGTCAATTAATTTAATTTGTAATTTCATTAACGCAGATGCAATAAAGAAATATATAAAAACTGACTTCTTAGACATTTTAATGTTGCAACATTCTGTTAGTATTAAATTATCTGCAATGCTTAATTTGTTCACCAGCATATTTTTCTATTATCTCTCATACACGCATTCTCTCTCTCTCTCTATATATATATATATCATTCTGTTTGAACATTATCTGATCTCATGGCTACCTAAATAATGATTATTTTTTATATAATTATAATAAATATCTAACATATTTTCCATATTTTTATTAAAAACAATAGTAATTAATTTATATTATATTGTGCTTATAATTCTTTATTATATTGATCTACTTTTCTGAATGCTTAAGAATAAAAGTGTTAATATAGAATGTTTAGCAGCTTTCTATATCTTAATCATAATATCATACTCATTGCAATGGCTATTGGATGAGAGGGTTTGGGGAAAAATATAATGCACATTTTATGTAAATATATACAAATAAAATACATGTCCAATTTTTAAAAAGAAGAAAACAGGATTCCTTTTAATTTATTAGCATTATTGGTGATATGTCAAGCCTCCTTTATCTTGCATTTAGAAACATTTTGCTTTATACATCCTTAGCTGTTGTAGGTTAAAATGTGTAGCTGAATTATTTTTATGCTCTAGAAATATGGATTTGGTGTTGGTGTTGGGTTAATCTTGTTGTGAGTTTAGTACAGGGTTCTCTGAAGTAAACAGTGCTGCAGTTAGTTTGGCTGCAAAAAATCTTGTAAACAATATGGTGGAGGGTTGCTCCATGAAGAGTTCATCTTTAGAATTATTAATCAACTGGTTCAGTGTGGGTGGGCTTTGAAGGCTGACATTAAGTCCTGGATGTAGTTTTTTTATACACCTAAACTCTCCTGAAGTATAAATAAAATTTTCTCTGATTCATATAAGGTCAGCCCTCAAACCTACCCACTGTAAACTGGTTGATTTATAATTCTAAAGATAAACTTCCCACTGAACAACCCCCCTTCCCCATAGCATTTACAAGATCTCTTGGAGCCAAACGAACTGCAATACTGTTTGGTTCAAAGAATCCCATGCCAACCTCACAACAAGATTGTTCCAACACCATTGTCTCTACAAAAGAGCTAAAAACAATGTAGATCACAAATTCTTATTTCTAGATCATGAAAACAAATTCAGCCACACATTTGAGCCTCCATAAAATACCATTGTAAGTATAGAAAGAAATAACTCTAAGTGCAAGATAAAAGAGGCTTAGCATATCACCAACAATACTAACTTGATAAGTAAAAAAAAAATCCTATTTTCCCCTCTCTAAAAATTGGGCCATATAACTTATTTGTATACATTTACATAAAATTTACACTATATCTTTTAACCACAACCATAACATCCCCTAGTCATTACTATTTGTCTGATATCAAAATTAAAATATTGAAAACTGCTTAGCATACTATAATAAAACTTTTTATTCTTAAGCGTTTCTTACACAGTATTCCTACTGCTTATATAAATTATATTATGCTTGATAAATTTTTTTCTAATTTTCTAAAGATCGCTATATAAGAAGAATTAACTAATATAATGATAGTTAAGTATGATCTGAGATTGAGAAGAGTAAAACTTAAACATTTTAACAAGAACAGAATTTTTTTATATATAATTGGACTTCTATTAATGAATCTAGTAGCTAACTATCTATTTAATGGCTCTTAAATATTTAATTTTTACCTTGTTATGTCTCTTAAGGATAGTATTAAGACAAGATCCATCCCTACTATTAGGCTTTCATTATTTATCAACTATGCATTCTGGTCTACTCTTGTAAAATGGTTTTCAATCCCGGTGCAATTCATGAGGGAAAATTCTTGCTGAATAAACTTATAAAATTTAAAAACCATGACATGCTCCTAGCTCCAAAAGTTTTATTTGAGGAAACATGGACTCTGATTACATTGAAGGAATGATTGCTGGTAAAACGCTTTGTTTCTTCTGTCTAAGATATTGCTGAAAGTGATTTTGTTAATAATCAGAAGTTCAGATCCTTAAGTTATCAAAATGGATAGTTTTTAACTGAACTCATCAGATTTAGCATAAATATCTAAGCCTTCATAGTTGTAGTGATTTTTCCAATGGTGATCTGACCCAACTCTAGATTGACTAAGTGACTCTTGGTAGTGTGAGGCAATTTGTCTAGGTGAGTTAGGTCAGCTTAATTAGCCTACTTGTGTGCTAACAGTAGACCAGGTATATTCAGGTTTACCTCTTGCCCAGAATAATACTATCTTAGATTTATTTATTATCATGTAATTTTTCTTTATGTTTGTAATTTTAGCTTTCCTTTTCAATTTACCATGTACACATAATTGTCACTGTAAACATTGTACTTGTTTAATAAATATTGGAAAAAAAATATTTAATTTTACTAGAGACTAAATAAAAGTGGAAAAGTACAAAAGCTTTCACCAAAAAAATACTTGAAAACCTAGTGAGTAATGCTTTTGATTATTAGAAAGCTGTTTATTTTTAGCCCTTTTTTTTTTATAAATTCAAATACCAAGATTCTCTTGGTCCAAGTGTCTATCTGTATGTCCATCTATCTATTAAATATCCAAACATTTATTTCTCCAGTCATCTATTCATCTATTTGTCTGTCTATCCACCTATGTATTTTTTTAAACATTCAATTTCCACCCACCTTTTCATCCATTGATCATCTATCTATTCTACTTATCCAATACATACATTAAAATGCAAAAAAAAAAAAAATACAAATGAAAGCA
Organism: Epiperipatus broadwayi; assembly: GCA_028023455.1. Lineage (NCBI taxonomy): Eukaryota > Metazoa > Onychophora > Udeonychophora > Euonychophora > Peripatidae > Epiperipatus > Epiperipatus broadwayi. The sequence continues at coordinate 1,468,011 of JAQFVV010000098.1, read as the reverse complement.
CAAACAAAAATTTAAAGAAAACAGTTTATACATTTATTTAGACCATAAATATGCAAATAAATTAAATAATTTTTTAAGATTACTTGATTGGAATCACAAAAATAAAAATAAATAAAAAAATATTCTTTTTAAAATCTTGATCCAGAAAATGTTGGTTGACATTACTCTAAACAAGCATTATTCAATGACTATCAAGAAAATGCTTTAAAAAACCAAAATAAATATTAATAAATTTCTAACATTTAATATTAAAAACTGCATCTTTTAATCAATTTGTTGAAATATTATAAATGCTTAATCTATTGTGATTTTTCAAAAACAAATATCTTCATCTATCTCCTAGCATAATGTTATGATTTTCCCATTCCCAGGTTGATTTCTAATTTTTATCTTCATCAATAAAGACTATAATTCAAAGCATTAAATATTATATTCGTTTAAATAGTATAAAGGAGTAAATGATAACTGCTAGACACTTAGGTGTATTGGTTTCTAATTCTCAGTAATAAAGAAAAGACCAGGATTTAGTTTGGCAAAAACCATATTATTATAGCACTATACCATCTGGTTTTTATTAAGTATTAAAGTTTACAATAAATTGCTTTAAAATAGGCTGGAGAAATCTGATCTTGGAATCACACAAAAATACTATGTCATATTGTTGTATTTATTTGTTTTTATTAACTTGAATTTTATTTTAACTATAATCATATAAAAAAAATTTCACTACAAAATTATATTCTATTATAAAGCATTTTCAATATATATATTGTGACCTTTTATCTAGGCCATTGTATTAAATAGTCCAAAATTTTGAATCTTAAAGATATACCTGGCATTAAAAGCATAATAAATAACTTTAAATAGAGACTGTTCAAGATGCATTAAAAAATTTGCTTGAGTGGAGAAAAGATTTCAAACACATTATAGGCTTCCAATAATGATAAAATAATAATTTAACAGTATTATTATTAATTTGGGGTTATAAATATGTTTGATATTTTATTATTGTTGAATATTAATTGGATAAATTAAATTTATAAATCTTGTAAATGAATAATTGTAGTCAATTCCTTAAGCATAATTTTACAGTGAATTAAAACAGTATGAATATTCTGGGTAGTTATCAAAAAATGAAGGTAGATGAAGTAATATTAATTATATGCACACTACCATGTTAATTGGTTTATTTTAATTGTACCACAATCCAATGTAATACAAGGTATAAACAACTTAACAGAATTTGTAGGGGAGGGGGGTCTATCAATAAAGAAAAATAAGAGTAATGGCTTCAAGATCTAACACCTAAAAAAAAAATTAAAGAAAGAAAAAGCTGAAAAGTAACAACCTTGAGGATTGAATTGAATAAGATTACAAGATAGTGTCTGTTTAAAAACATGGAATAAGAAATTTTACTCCTTGTATACATTCTAGCTGCTTTTCCAATGATTTATAATTCCTGGGATTTATACTGGATAGGAAAAATGAGAACCATATTGGGAATCAATTGTCTAACCAAATATGACTTCAAACTCAAGTATAAACAAGAAAGTGTAAGCTTGAACTTTTATTTTATTTATGTTAGTCAATTTTTATATTTAAAAATGATGCATGAATTATTTAGAGTAGCAAAGAAAAGAAAGAAAAAATGTTTCTTTTTTTTTTTTTTTCTTTCCATGTGTCATAGCATCGGCCGGGACGCGAACCCACAACCGTCTGCAACCAACTACTTGCTTGCATAGCGGCTGCGATACCTCTCGGCTAACAACGCAAGACAAAAGTGTTTTTGCATGCTCTTTATAAATAAAAAAGAAAATATGTTTGCTGGTAAATTATAATCTTAATAAAAATATAATCAAAAATAATTTTGGACAAAACTTTTAAGATTTAAGTCTAACCAACTAAAAGTCATTTCAAATAGTATAAAGTTATTCAATTTTAAAAAAAAAAGAAAAATGTATGAACTTATTTCCTATTCTTATTAAAAAATAAAAATTGTCTGATAATTTTGTTTTAACAAGATTTTGCTTGGTTATTGAAAATAGAACAGTTATAGTTTTATAAATGCCCAAGGAAATCATATATATAATTGTTAATAATTGAGTAAATTCTTCCTAGTGGTATTAAAGAACCTATTAAAATTTGCTAATAGAAATAAATAAATAAATATTTACTTCTTAATTTTTATTGTGTAACATGTGAGTTAACATAATGTGAAATATTTTAAAAATGCCAAGATCATTTTAAAATTATACCAGATACTACCATGGATGAAAAAAAATCAATAAATGATTTTAAAAAGTGTTATCTTGTTGACCTACTAAACCTATAGCTTAATGTTAAGGAAAATTGTATGCAGAAAATGTGAATAAACATGCTATTCTTAATTTGTTGCTACACAGTTTTGAAAGTGTTTGATTTTGTTTCACTGTACCAGGATCAGATATAATAATAATAAAAATATATGGATGCATTACTCATAAAATGTTTTGCCCATGATAATAAACTATAAACTAATGGGGATAAAATGTTTGTTTTTTTTCCTTTTACTCATGTTTAGTTTTATAATATCCTGGTTGTAATATATTATTGAGCTATATATTTTCTTTGTATTTGTGTTATGAATATATATTTACTTTAAGGACAGATGAATATAAAGATATATACATTTATTATATTATTATTTTTTTGTTATTTTACCACTTGGTTGAAAATCTAATATTCAATCTCATTTATCTAGACAGAGAGAGAGAGAGATATTCATCTCTCATATTTTTAAAATAGCTTGTGATATTCTATTAATGAGTCAACAAAGAGAATAATTTGTCAAAGTTATAGTATAATGACACAATCGTTTTATTATATGTAATATTTTATATAAGCATTTTACATTTATTAAATTTTGCCTATGAATTAGCATGTTCACTTTAATTACAGAATGTAGGCTATTCTTCATTGTCTACATGTGTGTTGCTTGTTATAACAAAAACATTATTATGCTTTTGAAAATAATTAATGGTCATTTGAGTTACATGTTGGTTCGTTTAATACACTATTAGTTTATGCATTGTGAAATGAGATATTTATCTTTTAACTTTTATTGTTAGAATTATTTTTATCTTGCTATTATATTGACATGGATTTGTAATAATTTTATCTAATAGGTATGTGCAGCATATATTGGTATCAAATATAGTATCATTGACATTGTGCATGGGTAGATGGAGCACTCTCTCATTGCTTATTCCATGAGAGGATTATATTGTCAAGACTGATAAATAGCTATTACTTACTTAGCACAGTTAATCCCAAGAGATGATTATATTCATGGCCCATATTCTGTTTCCCTGTGATGAGACAATGTCCACACATTTTGTACCTAGGCAAAAGGTATTGGAATCAGTCATATTATTGTACAACTTTATAATGTTGTTTTGTAGAGCCTCTTTTTATTGTTGATCCCTCATGATGGTGTGTATTTAGTTTTCCACTATATAGGGTGAAGTTCTTGGTATTTTAAAATGATATAGCAATGGTAGAATAAAGTTATATTCAGGGACCCTGATTTATCTATAGTGTTTGCCTAATTGTAAATGGTGTATGTATGATGTTATAGTACCTTCATCAGTTTACAAGCAAACCAACCATAACTTACTAGTAATTATAAAATTTGTGTATGGCATAATAAGGGATACCATGTACAATGTTATATAATTTTCATCAAGCAGTGATTCCCCAATGGATCGGTAAAACAGGTTAATGATTAGAATGATTATGTTGTTGACATAGACAAGGGTTTGGTGTGATGTATAATTTGACTTCTGACATCTATACCCACACTAATATCATAAATTTTTTCATATCGAATAATAATAGTTATTATTTGTGCTACATATAATGATTGCCTTTATATCATCATATTCTGATATAAATAAAATAGCTATAATCTAACATGCTATTTTATAATATTAAGTTTAGATTTTAAACATTTCACTTATCCTAAAGATTTGAATACACTTTTATTTTATAACTTGAGTGCTAATTTAGTTTAAACAGAGTTTAACCTTTCTGTTTTATAATATAAAATAGGAGAAACATAGCTGATAATGATAGTGATAATGAATGTATCACAGTACTATGCTACTTTATATACTATGCATGTCTTCAATGGGATATACATTATTTTCTATATCTGATGTTATATAATGTCTTTGTCTTGTTTCAAATAATGGTTCTGAAATAAATTTGTAAATAGTGTAAATAAATATTGTTGTTTTAAGTTTATTTAATTGTCTGTAGTCTTATTGCTAATCACCATGCACATTATTATTGTTATTGCTATCGATACATTATCTTATTATTTTGAAGTCATCATCAATCAATATAGTATATTTACCTATATGTTAGTATATCATAATAATTTTGTTAAGCCCTATAGTTTAAGGGTGCATCTGAGGCATCATCACTTAGTAATCAAAATATTGTTAACCTAGATTGCATAATATTTTAAATAGTACATTAAAAGATAAAACATTTAATTTTGATTTAATCTATTTATTTGAACCTGTAGATATATCATTCACTGATTTTGATCCCATTGCTCATAATTATTTGATAAAAGGAAGTTGTTAAGTTATTGTGTTTAGTTATTAAAAATATTCATATTTCTTGAAGCTTAAAGTATATAATATTTATGGAGTCTATAAAGTTTATTTGGAATTGCTAAATATTGTTTGTTAATTCGATTTTGTATTAAGAGCTGTTTTGTATGTTATATTTGGGTAGTGACAAAATACCTCTCACTGACCCAAGTATATCTTGTATAACAATATTTAAATTGTTTGAACCCTGAGAAGAACAAGTTATTAATTTGCAGTGTAGAATTTGAATTCATGGTAAATTTTATATCTATGTTTATTTATTGTACTTAGATTTGAGTTGTTATTTCACAGTTTTATTAAAGTCAACAAAACTTTAGAGTGTAAATTGCTTCTTTTGTCTTAAAACGTATAGCTTGTTTTGACTTAATGATGAATACTCTGGTTTTGTCAAGCTGGGAATCTCTATTTTAATAGCTTATCTTATTATCACTTAATACAATATTAGTTTATAGTTTAAGGTCTCATTTTCCATCATCAACATTGTTCTCCTATTTCATCTTGATCTTTCTTTTATCTCTTCATTCTCATTTGATCTTAATTCATTAGCATTATTGATTCACTCTTCATTGGCTTTCATTTTATTATTATCTTAATCATTCTTTAGCTCTTATTCTACCATTATCTTGATCATTCATTATTCTAATACATTTTCTTTTTTTTTCTTCACTCTTATGCTTGTTTCATCTTATTATTTAATTATTATTTATTTTCATTTTCATTTCATATTCATTTCATAGACCTGACTATTAATCATTTATTGGTTTGAGGAACTTTAAATTTATCTTATAATATTTCGTTTATAGATTTTAAGACTAACTTAACTAGGAGTTATTATCTTCATGGAAACTTTGACACATTCTTTAGATTTATTGTTTCATGCTAGCTTAGTTGAATAAAGAAATAATCTCTTTAGTTTAGCTTTTTTTTTTAGGCTTATATTCTTGATTATTTGGGTAGTGAAGGTTACAATATATATAAAACTTAATTAATGTTGTTATATATTATATACATATTAGAAATTCCTGGCTTATACAATTAATGCATTTCAAGATTTGCATAAGTTGAAAAATATATAATATACATACAATTACTATTGGTAGTTTTAAAATATCTTGTCAAAGTATGATTCATTTTCTCAAATCCTGCAATCTTTAGGAATACAGAACATTTCTTACCACTATATAAACTATCCTCAAACAATATATGAGCCATCTTCAAATATTATATAAATTCTTAAGTATATGCCCATACCCAAATGGTATAGAAATTATACCCAAGTAATATATAGGCTATTCTCAACATACTACATTTTAAAAAGATTTAATAAAGTATATATTTGTTAAAAAATCATCTACGTTTGAAATTTTGTAATTCAAAATTGTATAAATTGAGGATTAACTACCCACTTATTTTTATCATAAAAAGATCTGTCTACCAGAAAAATTGATAGTAAAGATTTTCTTCAGTCAAAAATAGAAATATGACATAAAGACATAAACATACAACATAAAAAATGTAGATGAAAGTAATCACTTGCTCAATAAAACAAAAATGCAATTTTTATAGAAATTAGTGTTTTATTTATTTAAAATTAGAAAAGAAATATGATATACAATGTTTTAAATACAGTAGAATATCACGGCTTTCACTTTAGTAATTGCTAATCATTTAATAACGGTCATAATATGATAAAATCAAAACAACTCTTATTTTAATCTAATCTACTGTAAATTTGACTATCCAATGATTACTAGACACTTTGCTCAATTTTATTCCCATAAAAATTATTCGGAGAAAGCTAGTATAAATGCAGTAAAATGCCTAGTAGTATCTATTATTTAATCATATGATAAGTTGCATTAGAGTATGAAACTATATTTGTTTCAGTTCAACTTTTAATAGATTTTTTTTAAATTTTACTGTTTAAACTTTAAAAAAAAAATTGAAACAATAAAATGTAAAATTATGATTTCACACACGCACACAAACATTCTTTCATTGTAATTTAAATATTTCATATTTCAAAACATTATGTTTAAAAAGAATAGTAACATAAAAATCTTAATCAAATGACAGTTTAATAATAAAAATAAAAACTATTTTATGACAGTCTTTTTTACATTCAATGTGTTGCAACTTGTACAATTGATTTCAATTCATCATTAATGTTTCATTTTATATATAATATTTTTAGAACACATACACGCACCCACGCTAAAATAAAAACCTTCACAGCTGTGATTATGAAAGTAAAATAAAAGTGACAAAAGAAAATAAATTTATAATTTCATAAAGTCATTTTTATGAACTCTGAGCTCATTAATATTCACTTAATAAGTTTGTGTTTCAGTCTTTGTCAAAAATATTCACAAACACTTTTCATTATTTTCTAGTAATTACTTGAGTTGAAGCATTTGAAAAGGTCAATATAAAAATCATTAATGACTGTTGATCCAGAAGAGAGATGGAGTCATTGGAAGAGGAGAGGGGCTTCTAACTGTAGACAACAAATCATGTGGTAATTTAATCTCTTTGTGATCTTAATCAATTACTAATAGATTTCCACTTTTTTAAAGCTATTTTTAAATTCTTATGAGATTTCAAAGAATAAAAAAAAAGTCTCAGCTGTGAATGTCAGAAATGAATTAATTTCTAATGATAGATAATTTAATATATTTTAAGTAAATATTATTTAACAAAAAAAAAAAAACTGATAAAATGAAATAATCCAGAAAATTTAATTTGTCCCCCTCCCCCCATTATAACGAAAACACTTTTTCTGTACTGTTTTTGTTTTTTTAATATAAACTTTGGTATAAACAAAGCAAATGACTTCATATGAAAAATGGATTATATATATCTTATTGTTACGTGATTAATCTAAACATATTTTGTCTTATTATTATTTACTTAATTCGTCTGGAGTATCTTTAAATCTGCAACTTAACTTCTACGTTAAATTACACAGAGCACTGCACAAGCCAATTAAATATAGGTAGAAACAGAAGCATTAAATATAATTCCAAAATATTGGAGATGATAACTAATTGTATAATAAAACTGCTCTGCGTAGAAGGTATCCGATAATGAATGTTACATCTTCAGATCGATATTAGTTTTGATACTTCAAGCGAACGAATATCTTATAAACTCCCGAGCATTGAAGCAATTCAATTATTATTAATAATATAAAGTAAAATAGATCTCAAAACTGATTGCTATTTACATTTTATATACATAAAACAAATATGTATGTGTTTATAATTATAATAAGCTAATTAAGCTGATTTTGCTAATTTTGATTTTGTTTTGTTTTTTTGTAACGTGATGATTGCCTTGATAGTAGATTAAAAATTCTTGGAGTTCATAAACGGGGTAGCTGACTTGCGATATATAACTGTATGCACATATATAAATAAATAGATATAAAAAAATAAACCAAGAAGATTCTCTACAGATACAATACAAAAAAGTGTTTATTAAGAAAAATAAATGACAAAAATCAAATTATCTAATAAAAAATTATAAGAAAAGGAGTAATAAATAAAACGACAGAATTTCAAGAATCAAAAAAGTTTTTGTGGCATCTATAAGTTAAATACTCAATAGCTAAAAAAAGTGTTTCTCTCAATTTTACTATTTTAAATGTGTTAACAGAAATGCTACAAAAAAACCATCAACAACAACTCGGCATTATATTTTAAAAAAAAAAGGATTTTGATGAAAAGTTGAGAATTTTTTTATTATATAAAAAAAACTGCAAGATAATTATAAAATGTAACTATATATATATATATATAGATTTATGGAACTCTCTGGTTTTGTGTATCCATTTTTCAAGGCAATCAGGTCTGAACTAAATAATTTTTTTTTTACTTACAAGCACTCTTAAGATTTTTGTTTTAAGTAGCTGGTCTGTAACTAAGTTTTTATATATATAATATTAATTGATAATATATACATTGCGATTTTTACTTAGGAGGTCAAACAAGGAAGCCAAATTTTAACCTTATACTATGAGGCTTTGTACTTTCAGTGCTTTAGAAAGATGTTTGCTTTCAAATGATCATTTAACACTTTTTTATGCTTTATGTATGTATCTGATGAATAAAAATATTATGTAAATATACATTTTGAAATTGATTAAATAAAAATAAGAAGTTTGAATTTAGAATTAAATTAAGAAGAATAACACAAGAAATAAAATAATTTCATCTCATGAGTTCATTATTTTTTATAAAACAATACTTATTTAAAAATCTTGATAAAAGAAATCAGAAGTGATTCTAATCAGGATATAGATTATTTAATGGCTTTATTTTGTTTTCAAATTTGATATTGAATGTGTAGATTTGCTGATAGCTAATTGTGTGTTTTATTTTTTTTTTTCAATACAACCACATAAGTTAGAGGTTGTTGTATTCCACTTCTGAAACAAATAAGGATAATAACTACGACTGATCCTGATATAGTTAATAAGACTCCCAGAATTGCCTTAGAAGTTCAAAACCAGATGTATTTATTGCTAATTGGATCTAAAAAATTGTCAGGTTTGGGAGTTTTAAAAAGCTTATTTTTAATGCCATAATTTTTCAATTGTGAAATAACTTATTTTCTGATACCAAGTGGAGAAGTAAATAATAGAATGGAAGATTATTGTAAGAAACAAATAAGTCTGTCATTAATATTTTCTGCAGTGATATTGAAGTGAGCATCCAAAATTATAATATGAGTATTATCTTTCCTACCAGTCATCCAGTATTCAGCAATTGATTATTTTGGTTTTATGAAATCCGATTTTAGAACACATACCATAAATCAAGTAGAGGTAGCCAGTTTTCTAAAGAGGATAATAGAAGTTATTTTAAAATTAATACTTTTGATGGATTAAGGACACAATTTTAACTATAGTTTAAGTTACTTGTAAGAAGTATGAGTAAGATTGTGTTTCATTCTCTTGCTGTAGAAAGTTAAATTTAATTAATGAGATGTCCCCTGGTAATTTAAGTGAAATGTTGGAATTTTCTTTGTCTTTGCTGGATTAGAGACAAGATCCTAACATTGTAAAAATATTTACAAACTTTTTATATTCTTATTAAAATAATTTTTGATTCTGGAAAGGACCTGTTTTTTTGAGGTCAAGATAATATCATTCTCATAAATTTTCTGCATCCTGTTTATAGAATATAACTAATGAATATATTCAATAAAATGAGTGTACACTTGATTCTAAATGAGCCATTCTATAGAATTTTCTAATTTGTGTATTTAATTTTAATGCACCAATCAGCACATAACAGCAGAGCTTCTTCAAATTAAATGACAATTTATTATAAACTTAATATAAATTATAATACATAATAATTAGTTCCCAAGCGCTTTCAAGAGAACTTAGCTCTCATAATATATAGTTCAATTAATTTACATGTATCTGCATATATTTGCATATAGCAACCTGGTTATGCTTACTCTTTGTTGCCCATGATTATGAGAACTAAGTTCTCTTGAAAGCGCTCGGGCACTAATTATTATGTATTATAATTTATATTAAGTTTATAATAAATTGTGATTTAATTTGAAGAAGCTATGCTGTTATGTGCTGATTGGTGCATTAAAATTATATATATATATATATATATATATATATATATATATATATATATATATATATATATATATATATATATATATATATTGTAGGCAGCTGAGTGTGAAATAATTTCTTTTTATAATTTGTGTACTATTTAAAGGCATTTAATTTTTTGTTTGAGATTGTTTTGTCAAATAATTTAATATTTTTTCTGTTTTTGTTTTGTCAAATAATTTAATATTTTTTCTATGTTTAAGAATGTTAGAGGCATTTAGAAAAAAAAAATCTTTTTCCAACCAAATTCAAAGGATCTTTCCAGGATTACTAGTAGTGAAAGATAGAAGTTGTTCATAGTTCTTCTGATCTAAATTCAACAGTTGTAGAAGTAGATTATCCTCAACATATATCATAATTTTTGTTAATCTCACTTTTTCAAAAGCTTGTATAAAACATAATAATATTATTGATTGATTATTATTTGGATTATTGTTAGGTTTTTATGACTATGTGTTATTTTGATTTTACTTTAACTTTTTGAAATAGTTTATATATTAATAATATTGCTGAATAATTTTTCTCATCATTAATTTTATTTTAATAATATATTTTCTGATTCTGTCAATATTAGATTTAGATGTCTGATATAAAAGATTGATTATAACACTGATAATGACATGGGTGTAGAATGAATCACTTTTACAAATAAATCTTGCAAAGTTTGTTTTCCCCATAGTCTCTCTATTTTCATTTTATGGGATTGATGGTCAAAGAATTTTATATGTTGTCTGGGATCTTTGGAAGATAATATTGATTATAAAAAGCATCTTTTATTGGTATTCTTCCTATCTTAATAAAATTTATCATTAAATTATTTTAGAATATGTCTGATAGCTTGTCTTACTTTGTAGACTATCTGTATAGGTAGTTATAGGACCATTTCCAACTATTTTGAATTTTGTACTATTACTATAACTAGTACTACTATAACTACTAGTAGTACTACTATTGCTATATTGTTATCATCATCATCATCATCACTATTATTATTATTATTATTATTATTATTAGTTCAAATTCCTTATTTAAATCATGTTTTTAAAATACTTAAAAATAAATAAAATGATTCACAACTATTTTTTTTTTCTCATGTGTCATAGCATCAGCCAGGAAGCGAACTCGCTAACCTGTCTCTGACCTCTCGATCACCAATAATTATTTACAATTGATTTTTAAAACAAATATAAATTAAAAAATAAAGTTGTAAAAATATATTATAAATTTATTTAAAAATTGTATTTCTGTTTCAACTGAAATTTTAAAAATAAAAAGAAGTGAAAAAATTTGTAAAACACTGAGGAATTTAAAAGTTCTAGCAACAATCTAACAAAGAATACTAATTAAAAATATATATAAATGCATGTAAAACTAAAACAAAAGCAAAAATTAATGAAATTACATACCTACTAAAAGAAATATGTGAAAAAAAACTGCTAATAATATTAATGTAATTTTTTTTAATTTTCTAAGATTTTAATAAATTATTTATTGATAATATATATATAATAAACAAAAAGTTTTCACAGGTGTATAGATTTAAATATTGCAAATTTAATGGGAATACTCTATGTATTTTGATAAATAATTTCTATAAAATATATAAATATATATGTATTCTATAATTTTAATAATCTTACAAATAAAACTATAGCTATTAAATACATAGTATTAAAAATGCAATATTTTATAAATATTATATACATTAATTAAAGTGGAAGTTATTGTAAATCCATTAATAAATGAAAAAGTACACAGTGGACTCGCCTGTACTTTAGCTTGGTTTATATATAAACATTCAATTTATTAAAGTGTTACAATGCAGATTGTGAATTCTATATATTAATGTGATTTCAGTACAGTTACAAGTAATTCTGAAATCACTATAAACAATGAGTAGGTAAATGCCACATATTAAATGAAACAACTGTTTAGTAAATATTAATAGACCAAACACAGATGAAATTGAATGGGAAGTTATTGTAAACTGCAAGTGAACTATAACTAAAGTAATACAAATTCATCAGTAATCAAAAAACACACAGCAGCCTCACCTGTATTTTAGCTCAGATTATATTTATACATTCGATTTATTAACATGTTCCAATACAGAGTGTAAATTCTATATATATAAATTTGTATATATAAAGATGAGGCACAACCTAGAGTCTCTGTCTCTTTATAGTAATTTCAGAATATTGTATAGTTGTATTGAAATAATGATAATTTATAGATTTCATCCTCTGCATTGCAACACAACAATAATATGAGTGCTTAAATACAATCTGAGATAAAGTACAGTTAATCCTCACTGTACTTTTTTATTATTTTTTATTATTATTATTATTATTATTATTATTATTATTATTATTATTATTATTATTATTATTATTATTATTATTATTATTATTATTATTATTATTATTATTATTATTATTATTATTATTATTATTATTATTATTATTATTATTATTATTATTATTATTATTTACAAACACAATATATATATATATATTCAACTAATAAAAGATTATTACAAATTCTAACTTATTCTGTGAAAAATATTCCAGACCAATCTCTTTTACTATACATATATATCACATACTAACTTATATTTGTTATGTAAAATACAGACTTGAAATATCTGAAAATCTACACAGATATATATGGGATATTTTATACAGAATAATAGCTTAGGATTTATAATATGTTAAACTGTTGCAAATCTGAAAGGTTTGATTAGTTTGCAAAAATTAATGGTTTATTGTTCAATTAATTACAGATACATATATATATATATATATGTGTGTGTGTGTGTGTGTGTGTGTGTGATTATACATCACAAGAAATTTCTATAAGAAAAAATATTTAAAGATATTATATATAAATACAAGTATATTGTCTATACTGAAGGTAATTAAAAAGGATTTAAACTCAGACATTCAAACTCCCTGTAGCTATCTACTTCATCTTATGTAGCCACTACACATGGCCACACATGTGTGAAAAAGATAAATAATTTCCGATATATGTATTTCATGTTGAACTATCACTCATTAGTTGTCCAGATCATTGTCTTCCACGCATACATATATAATCAATGCTCAGTTTATATTAAGATAAATATTCAAACTTTAACAAAAGACTTCAATATTTTCCATCCTCCAATTCTTCAGCCATTCATATCATTTAAAATCTGATCAGGGAACACTCAGAGTTCTTGTTGATGCCAATCTTATTTACATATCCATGTTGACTTTAAATCACTATGACCCCTCATGTATAACACCATTACATGAAGGATCAGAGTGATTTAAAGTCAATATTGATATGACAATAAGATTGATGTAAACTAGGGCTTTGAGAATTTCATCATCATATTTTCAATGATATGGATGGCTGAAGAATTTGAGGGTAGAAAAGATTAAAGACTGTCCATTAATGTTTGAAGATTTGCTATCTTAATAGAAACTGAACACTGATTATATATGTGTGTGGGAAATGATGATTTGGACCAACTGATGCATGCTGGTTCAGCACAAAATATTTATATTGGAGATAATTTATCTTTTTCACATGTATGTGGTCATGTGTATTGGTTGTATAAGATGGAGTGGATAACTATAGGTAGCTTGAAAATCTGAGTTATGATATAGTAAATTTAAAAAATAATAATACATATTTAATGAATGGAAAAATTAACTGAATTTGTGTTGTTTTATTTTAATCATAGATGGAAATTAATAAAGTCCATTATGCTGTTCCTTTGTGTAAATTATAGTTAATAGTAATAAATTTGTATACAACAGCTATATAAATATTATTAATAATAATGTATGGACATAATGGCAGTTCAGCTCACTACTGCATAAGGATTATATCGTACTTTCCATATTGTTTAAATTAGTCATTTTTATTAGTAAAATACTTTTTCTTAAATTGCATTCATTACAATGCATTTAATTATTTAAATTCTTTAACGTTTAACTTAAATTCAAATGCATTATTTAATTAACCAGCCATGTGATATTTAGAACAAATTCAAATTCTCATACGAATTTATAAAACAACCTCACTTACTTTTTGTTTTCTAATATTTTTTCATGGTATAATTTCCAAAATTATCAAATTTAATTCGTATGATTACCAATATATAAAAAGGGCACAGATTTTGAAGATTCATTTACTATTCAATTCTTAAAAACTTTAAGTAGAGTAATCCATACTTTTTTATAGTTTTATGGAAAAAGCACTTGCATTTCCAATATAAGATAATCTACAATTACAGAACTTTCACTCCTTTATGAATGTTTCTTTAAAAGTTATTACATATCCAACTTTATTATTTGTAACAAATAATTCAAATGTTTTTCTTGTGCCAGTTATCTGGAAATAAGGAAATACTTGTCTTGGTATTAGTAAATTTTTCTCATTATATTTGATTTAATCTACTTATTATGAGAATAATATAAGTATATTTTTAAATGTGTATTGTAAATATTATTATTGCATAATACCATACCTCTCATTTTAAAATTTGAAGATTATTATTTTTATATAAAAAAAAATATATTTATCCTCTCTAATATTTGATATTTAGAAAGATTATGAAAGCTTGACTATAAAATTTTCATAATTACTAATTTGACAATGATTCTGTATTTCAAATTTCTGTCTCATATTACTATAATATCTGGATATTTTTTTTTACAAAAATGCTCTCATTTTTATTTTTAAATGACCACGATGTTTTAAACATTGCTTTGAAAATTGAACTATACAATTTTTTCAATAGTAGAATTTTTAGCTAAGGAATATGAGCTTCTGAACAATTTTAACTATGCACATATTTTCTGTTTTTAATATTCCCATAATTAGCGGAGGGGGATTACATTTTAGATGAGAGATTTAGGCTAAAAATATTATATTTAAGGTCAAAGTAAATGAGGTAGTACACAAGTTTTTGAAATCTGTATAGTGAACTGTATTTAAAAACCACAATGAATGCAAAATACTAGTGAAACTTAGTTAAAATATAGCATTGGCCAGGAGGCAAACCTGCAACAACTGTCTGCAACCAACTGCTGCGCTGACCTCTTGGATAATAATGCTTGACTAATTAAAAAATATTTTTAATAGCAAAGATGTCTAATTTATAAAAAAATATTGCCATAGAATCTCAGCTTTATACTATATTACTTAATTTTATTAAGGTTTTAGTTTAGTGTTGTTTCTATTAGTGTTGAAGAAGATAATTATTACAAACACTTATAATGGTTTTATATTACATTGCCCAAATATTCACACACAAACAAATAAAATGTATCATCATAGTTGGTACAATAATAATCACAATTGACTGATGTCTTCTTTATTTTTCAGAAAATAAAATTACAATTATTAATAATTTTACTTATACCAGACAGTAAATAAAATTTAAAAAAAAAGGTGACAATCCTATATATATATATCAGCCACTTGATTACTCTAATTAGTTTTATTATAAGTTACCTGATTAATAATATAGATAAAGTTTTTTCGAATTAATGAAGTAAATATAAAGTAGGTCTATTAAATAGACAGCTTTTCACAAGTATTATTGTGTCTTCTGATTATATATGTTTAGATAAGACTTGCCTAAATTTAATATTAGCAACATTTCTTTGAGAAGGTAGCATTTGGAAAAATGAATAGCATTTACACTAATGTCACTAAACTTCCAATGGAGACAAATATTAATATTATAGCTGCAATAGAGATCACAATATGAAATAAAATACTATATTTAGATTTCATAAAGCTATGTTGAAAGAAATTGCAAATCCTGATCTTTTCTTAGACACAGCTTCAGAAAAAAATATATGGCTTGATCTTTTATTGGGCAGAGTTTCAGAAAATAATGTATTGCTTCAACTATATAATCCACAGAAATACTACAGAATATTTTACATGAATTTAATTTTACAGTAGCTAGAGAATCATGTCTTTCAAATGATTCTTCATTGGTAGGTCCCTCAGTTTAGCTATTACTGATACTGCTTATTAATCGTATAATTTTTTTGAGGTTTATTGCATGAAACTCACAGCACAAACAATATGTCATAAAACACTTGATAAATAGCTAAATATGCAAATTACTATGCAAAAAAACAGATTCAAAAGACAAATTATTACACATGGAAACAAATAACTTGTCATGGAAATCAACACAGATAAAAAAAATAAGGAGTTCTTAAAAATGCCTACCAAAACAACATGAAAAATGATTTTAAAAGCTGAATGGGTTCTATGGTAATGTTATTAATTTACAATCAATTTATCTTAACAATATACTGATCTCTATATTCACAAATAACTATAAATTTAGAGTGACACTGTTTAATAATGTTAATTAATAAAATATATCAATGTAAATTACAGATCAAAAAGTAAGATTATTAATGTTTTTACAGGTATTAATTCTCAGTGTTTCAATGTGGCATCCAGGACATTTGACATTAAACTATTTAAATTTAAAATGCAAATGATGTAACATGATTAATGCCCCAATATAAACCTCAGATGGATATAAATAAAATTGGCACTGCTTTTTTAGAAGACAAAACTATTTTAAAATATAAAAAAAAATCTGTGATGTCAGATTAGTAAATAAAACATCAACAGAGGTCATTGATACTTTAACTGTCTCAGTCACAAGTACTTAAAAATAGTAATCCCAGCACTAATACAGAAACATATAAGTAAGATGCAAAATACATTGCAAGTCTTCAGACAAAATGAAAATATTTTATAAAAACAAGGTCACAAAAAAAACAATTCAAATATAGACAATGATAAATTTTCAAATATCTTAAAAGATATAATGGGCAAGAGAATAGTAAGTAAATCTCACAATCAACATGACATTGCTTATTATCATTAATGTAACACACACTAACAATATGACCCATACTAGCATACAATATATTACTAACACAAATAGATAAATCAATATTACAGAAAGTCTTTTACATTAATATTATAGTAATGTTGAGGGTATACATTAAGTAAATACAGGGCATGAAACTAATCATAAGTATACCAAACATTAGAGGATTGAATTCAATTCCAAAAAATTTCCAATTAGTGAAATGGCTAGACATTTGACAACTACATATATTTGGATTAGTGGAAACATAAATTTACAACAGATTTCAAATGAATCTCTCTGTCTATTTCAGCAAAATTAATTTGTTTGCTTTTTCTAGAATGGTGTAAGTAACTTCAGAAGTCATAGGAATGATTATTTCAAATATTATGCATTGATGATACTTTCTTTAATAGTTACAACACATCATAAGACTATAAAATAAATGTAGTTATAAGTAAACACTCCAAACCATAAATCAATGAATAGAACAATTCAAATTATAAAGTTATTATTCACAACATTCCTCTTCTGATTATGAGAGATTTTAACATAATATATGTCTGGATTTAAATGATTATACCTCATTTCCAGAAAATAATGTAATCTCATTTAATAAAAGTAGATACTCATCACCTATACATTTAGTTTCCTATTCATCATTACTTCTTCATTCTCTCAAAGGAGTTTCTGTTATCTTCTTATATCCCTCAATAATAATGATTATTCTTAATCTAAATTATCTTTATCATTCAATGCAACACACTAAAATAATAAGAATCCTTATAAGTACAATAATTACAAATTTTCTATTTCATTAGATGTACATTCTATTTTCCAAGTTGAAAAACAAATAACTATATTCTATACAGAAGTGGAGATCTTTTACAGATATAATTTCACACACTATGAATTATATCAGTAAATCCACATTATCTCATATATAATATTTAGTCCCCATTGATGAACTGCAAAGAATCACACAATATATATATTCACAACAAACAAGAATCAACTTATAAAAAAATTAAAGAAAAGTCACAAATCCACTTATGACCTATTAAAAGAATATATTACTATGAAAATGAAAAACTCTTTGTTTAACACTCACACATCAAATAAGCTCCTGATTAACCACTAGCATTATGCTTATTTCAATATTTTATGCTCTTTAAAAATATATCACAAAAAGCAATATTCAAAATCTTTGGAACTTCAGATTATTAAAAAATATTCAAACACAGTATTTGTTTTCAAATTTTGGACACCATGCCCAAATCTTCCTCTAGACCCTTCAGGTTTATCAAAAATTGTATTTTCACATCTAAATCAATTCACCTTTCCATACATGATAATTTTCTATCAAAAAATATCTGAAAATTAGATTTGTATACAGTAGCAATTGTTCTACTTATAATCCAAATTCTAAGGCTTGTATTGAGAGCCCATTAGTAATGTAATTGCTTAAAAGAGTATTAAAAACAAAATGGAGTCACACCTTTTGTAACTGTTGTCTCAGTCACAACTTGTTAAAAACTATGATAAATAATACAAATGGTGTTTTTATTCAAGATACTCATTGATACTATGTGAAATGCAATGAAATGTAATCCATTGGGAGTAGAGCTTGATTTAAAAACGCTTTGACTCAATACTAAATGATATTCTCATATAAGCAAGAGAAAAGTACTACAACATCTAAATGGATCTTATATGTACTTATAAATCTAATAATAAATCAGGAAATACATATTACCTTAAATGCAAAAAATGTCCCCTTATTTATAAATCAACTCCTTAACAATTTATAAAATATCTTTCAGGCATATACATGACCACATTTAGTCATAGTAGCATATACAGATGATATCACAGTTTCCCAACAAAAACAAAAAACAAATTTGAATATGAATTAAAATTATGAATTTAACCTAGATAAAACATACACACATACATTCCAGAGCAAATCTATGACAGATTTATAATTTTCATTTCACTTGAGCAATATGGCTATGTGAAAGTGAATACAAGATAAACTATTGCAAGCAATAGAATACTTGATGAAATTGTCAAAGGCATATCTTTCTTCTCTAAGGTAGCTGCCATCAAAATGCTTATCTTGACAAGCATCACATAATATTTATCAATCCTAATGTTCATAAAATTGTTTGTATCCAATTTATTTATTCACTATATATGTTGTTCTTTTGAAGAAAAAAAAAACAGTTGTCATTTCATTAAAAGAATTACAATTTCATAGTACTGAAAATGGTTTACGATTCCATACAATTTATTTATATAGGATAAAAAAAATAATTAATCTCATATCATTCATGATGATATTATTCCCATATTTCAAGTTATCACTTAATATAACACCAATTGATAATATCTTCTCCGTAAACAAAATACAATATACAATCCTAACACCAATTGAAGTAATGTCTAATACTAAAAAAAAATTCCACAAGACAAATGGTACTATTGGAAAAATCATACATTTCTATATATCCAAGTGTAAATATAAATGCAGAATCTTTCATGATTGACATTATTAATAAACTACTAATAAAGAGACTAAGTATTGGACTTTTGAGCCAAATATTTTGATTTTATACTTAAAGTAAATATATGATGTTTGCCTATTATATATATTTTTTTAAGTATAAGAGCAACTTTACCAATATAGAACTATATAAGAACTGTGTCACAGAAAAAATAGGATGAAAACATGTTTTGTTTGATTATAGTAAAAATGCATCAGAAAAATAATTTCACAATTCATTCTATTATTGTTTCCCAAAGAAACTTCTTTGCAGAAATAAGAAGCACCAAATTCATGCTCTGTGCTCTTTCTATAATGCACAAGATTTACATTCCTTTATAACAATAGCATTAAAAGACACCCTAAGGCATACAAAAACAAACACAATAAAACAGAAATTTAAAAAATTATTCTACCATAAATATTTGCAACCTCATGGTCTGCTATAGTATGTTAAGCTAATTATGTACCCCATTTAAATGTTAATATATATATATATGTAAAATATACAAACCATTATACAATTACAAATATCCAGCAATGCCCTCTGTTTAAAGATCTATATCTCAATAATAGCAAACCTTAAAATGATATATATATATATATATATATATATATATATATATATGATATATATATAT
>JAQFVV010000098.1:1275113-1445113 GCA_028023455.1 Epiperipatus broadwayi | reverse complement strand
TTTGTATTCTGTTTTCTCTAACATTCTTAATTTTACACTTTATAACATCAATTATTATTAAAGCAATAATTTTTGTATATCATATATAATTTTTTGATATCGTACCCCCCTATAGTTTATCATAATATATACATATATTAAGCATTATTAAAAATTATGATTTAAATTTTTTATACATTTTAGATTAATCAATTATTATATATTTGAAAATTATAAATCACTTTTTTATATCTAGTTGGATTTTTAAAAATATTTTAATACATACCATACTCACTTATGTAAATTAATTATTAAAATATTTAATATTTAAAATACAGAAATATAAAATTCTTTAAATTTCTAAAACTAATTATAATTTTAAAATATTTAAATGCTTGAATATTTAATCAAAGGTTATAATGATAATTTTATATATATATATATTTTAAAAAGCTATTTAATAACTAAATATTTATTTTATGTAACTAAATTTAAATAACTGTACAAAATAAACAATGATTATGAAACACATACACAAAAACATCAATCATAAAAGTAAGCAAATATTAATCTAAAACACAACTTAAAAATAAGAGTTATTACCTTATATATATTTTTTGTAATTCCCATTTTTTGTCTTAAACACATAAAAACTTGAATATATTATAGTAAAATTAAATATAAACAATGAATATATATAGGCACTCTTTATATACCTAGAGCCTAATTGTAAATATATGGAAATTGAACTCAGACTGTCAAGCACCTTTCAACTATCCACACTATCTCATATCACTGATACACATGATCACACACATACAGAAAATATCAATAATCACAAATATATGTATTTCATGCTAATCCAGCATTCATCTGTTGGTCCAGATTGTCATCTCTCACACATATATATCATCAGTGTTCAGTTTAAGTGGATAAGGTCTTATACAGGGTCAGATTGACTTAAGGTCAACATGGACATGACAATAATATTGGCATTAGCATTGTATTTATGTGTTTCCATCATCAGATTTTCAATTGATATGGATGGCTGAAAAGTTTGAAGTGGAATAGTTTGAAGCAGGTCCATTAAATTTTGAAGATTTGCTATCTTAATATAAATCAAACACTGATTATATATATATATATATATATTTGCATGGGAGATGATCTGGATTAACTGATGAATGCTGGTTCTGCACAAAATACATATATTAGTGATAATTTATCTTTTTCACATGCATGTTGTTATGAATATTGATGGTATTTATGGTTGAGAATTGAACGGAGCTTGAATATCTGTGTTCAAATCCTCTATAATTATAAATTGTAATAATTAATAATCTAGAACAATAAATATATTTTTTATTTATTCCAGATACCAAACAAAAATATTAATTTTATAAACAATTTTAATATTGGTGTGTATATTTTTATATAATTAACTTACTATTTATTATAACATGCATATCCATGATGTATTGACCAGTTTAC
Organism: Epiperipatus broadwayi; assembly: GCA_028023455.1. Lineage (NCBI taxonomy): Eukaryota > Metazoa > Onychophora > Udeonychophora > Euonychophora > Peripatidae > Epiperipatus > Epiperipatus broadwayi. The sequence goes on along the minus strand of JAQFVV010000098.1, from coordinate 1,443,643 downwards.
TTATCCATAGCCAATATGAATTACCTTCTCTATTAACTATTCTTGGAATGAATTTTTTAAAAAATAATAATGTAGCTTTTGTTTTTATTTTAAATACTTTTTAGCATTTATATAAATCTTATAGTTGTAATATATTAAAAGAAAGTTTGCTGTTAACTGAAAGGAGACTCTGATTCTTCTTGGAGGACATAAAGAAATCAAGCAAATCAAATTGCTTATGTCCACTTCATACAATCTTGTCACTACAGCTGTTATTACTATGTGATTATTCATATAGTATATGAACATAGATTTGCTTCTCACTAACATGCATTAGCCAACATGGTGAGTTTACTAACTTATAATCTCTGAATTTAAGGTTAAGAAACACTATATTCTTTCTTCTCAGTTGTCTGATAGCTCTTAACTGAAATATCAGTTGACTTTTCATGAATACAGAATTGTGGGTGTGAATAGAATAAAAAACTTTTTTCTAATAGATATTTAAAATAATGACAGACAAAAACAAATCATGTCCTTTATTTCCAGAAGGCTGTAAAGTTACAGTTAAGGCAACAGTTGGTGGCCAAAGGTGAATGGTACTAAGACAGAATCTCCTAATTATGAAATCAGGCTGCCATTTAATATTTATTTTTTATTTAAGTACTTACAATTGTAGATCACACTCAAGTAAAGAAAGATTGCTAGAATGGAAAGAACTGGTTCATATTAAATGGGACATCATGAGACTTGCAAAGTTAAAAGAAAAGATGAGAGACTTCATTTAAAAGGTGAACATATAATCTACTATAAAGGCACCAATATTGGAAATACAAATGGTGTAGGATTCTTTATAAATAAAAAGTGATAGAACAACCTTATGGAGATTGACAGTGTATCAGATTGAATGGTGAGATTACTTATTCAACTTAAAGGCATATACGAAAATTAGATAATCAGGTTTATGTCCCAACAAATTCTCATAGTGAAGAAGTAGTAGAGTATTTCTATGTTGATGTATAAAAAGCTTTTGATCATACCAAACAATGTTTTAAAATTGTTATGGGAGACTTTAATGATAGAATTGGTAAACAATTGAAAGATGCTGTAGATAAATTAATAGGAATGAATAATGGCATAAACTTGTGGAGTTTGAAGAAAATAAAAAACTTTATATTACGAATCTTTTTTTTAAAAAAAGTGTTAAAAGGAAATGGATACAGAAACATCCAAATGAAGATACAGCAGAATTGGATTACATTTTGATTTATAGAGCATATGTATTTTAAGATTGTAATCTTCTTAATAAAATCAACACAAGAAGATATCATTGATTAGTAAGATGTAAGATAATGCTAATGTAAAACTAGGGAAACAAAAATTATTAGGAAAAACAATATTCACACTTGATATTCCTAATATTCAGAAACATTCTAATAAATTTAAATTAGAACTTGCAAATAAGTTCCAAATATTAGAAGATGTTGAACATGATTACAATTTGAATAAAATCAATAGGAATATAGCTGGAACTCTTTTAAAAAATGTCAACAGAGATAACTTCTAAAAAAAAACAGCAATTGACCAATATTTTTTTTACTAAAATTACAGAATTTATGAAGAAAAGAATAAATATGAAAAATGATGCATTAATAAAAACTAAATATCTCACATTTTATAAAATGGTGCAAAAAAGAGTTGATAGTAATATAAGAAAGTATAATTGTCAATTAGAAAGGAAAACTATAGATAAAAATAAAAGTCTCAAAAGTGCAAAACAACAATTTTAATATTGATTAAAAAATTATATCTACAATAAGAAAAAAAATGGAACTATTACTAAAAAAAGAGATGACATCATGAAATGTGTAGAAGAATTATATCAAGAACTATACAATTATAATGAACAAGTACCTCCTACAATTATTATATCATCTAAATTTCCCAGGATTTTAAATGAAAAAGTGATACATGTAATTAATTTGTCAAAATAATAAAGTTGTAAAAGATGATTGTAAGATTGCATTATTAATATTATTAATATTTTCAAAAAATAATAGAGAAGATATTACAAATTATAGGTCTATCGATCTTTTATCAGTTTTATAAAAATAAATTTACCAAGATAATTACAACTCATTTACAGAAAACTTTGGAGTTTATTCTATCAAAAGAACAACCTGGATTTAAAACTGGTTTTTGTACAATGGATTATATCCAAGTATAGAGAGAAGTTATAGAAAGAATCAATGAACATATATATGATTTGCCATTACATTTTGGATTTGTAGCTCACAAGCACTTTTTCAATAATTAAAACATTGTATCATCAAGGTATAGATGTAGGATATTGTCATATTTTAAAGAATATTTATAAAAATGCAATAGCAACAATTAGATTACATAATGATACTAGGAAGGTTAATATTGAGAATGATGTAAGACAGGGTGCCTCCATATTTCCAAAACTTTCACAGCAATGCTGCAAGAAGAATTTTCTTTATTAAAATGGGAAGTTAAATGAATAAAAATAAATGTAGAATATTTAAGTCATTTAGATTTTGCAGAGGATGCTGTTATTTTTTTCAAATAATGCTTCAGAGATTCAGAAAATGTTGCAAGGGTTATCAAATGAAAGTAAGAAAGTAGGATTAAAAATAAATGTTACAAAGACTAAAATAATGCTTTGTAAATTTTCTCAAAAGCTGAAAATAAAGATTGGTAATGATGAGTTAGAAAATTTTAATAACTGAAATACCTTGACCAGATTGTCACTAAAGATGAAAACCTAATGGATGAAATTAATCATAGAATTAAACTTAGTTGGAGTGCTTCTGGTAGAAGTAACTTAATTTTAAATGGAAATATGCCTATGTGTATGAAAAGCAAAGTTTTTAATAAATGTGTTTTACCAATTCTTATTTATGGATCTGAGACGTAGACACTTAAGAAAAAAGCCATACAGAGTGTTCAGACCCCACAGAGAGATATGGAGAGATGTATATTAGGGGTAACAAGAAAAGATCAAAAATGAAATACATGGGTAAGAGAACAACAGATGTTATTAACATCTTTAAAAGAATTAAAAAACTGATGTGAAGTTGGACTGGACATATTTCTAGATGAGATGATGATAGATAAACAGTTGAAATCTTAAACTGGATTCAAAAAGATTGCAAAAGACCCAGAAAGAGACAACATGGGATATAGATGGATGAAATAAGCGAGTGTGCAGGGGTGATGAGAAGAAGAGATGCTAGGGATCAGAGAAGATAGATTGAACTTAGAAAGACCTTCATCCTACAGTGGATTGATAATGGTTGCAAATAATGATGATGATTAAATTGTAATGTAGAAAGGAATAACATTAGAGGTAGTAGTAGATATATGAGTTAAAAACAAAAATAATGTAATATCTATAATCATCATCAACCATTATCAATCCACTGCAGGATGAAGGTCTCACCAAGTTCAATCCATCTTCTCTGATGTTTAGCTTCTCCACATCACCCCTGCACACTTTCTCATCTCATCCATCCATATCACATGTGTTTTTTCCCAGGTCTTTTACAATATCTTGGAATCCAGTTTAAGACTTCAATTGTCCATCTAATATCCTATCTTCTAGCAATATGTCCAGCACAACTTCACTTCAATCTTTTAATTTTTTCAATGAGGTCAATAACACCTGTTTGTTCTCTTACCCGAACATTGTGTTTTCAATCTCTTCTTGTTACTCCCAGCATGCATCTCTCCATACTTCTTTGAGTGGTCTGAAGTCTCTGTATTGCTCTTCTAATTAAGTGTACAAGTCTCAGATCCATAAGTAAGAACTGGCAAAACACATTTGTTAAAAACCATCTTTTCAAACACATAGGCATATTTCTTTTAGTATCAAGTTATTTCTACCAAAAGCACTCCACCCAAGTTTAATTCTATGATTAATTTCGTCCATTATGTTTCCATCTATATTAATAATCTGACCAAAGTATTTGTAACTGTTAACTTCTTCTAATTCATTATAATCAATTTTTATTTTCATATTTTGAGCAAATCAATTAAACAAATCGATTAAACATTACTTTAGACTTTTTAACATTTATCTTTAGTTCTACTTTCCTACTTTCATCTGATAACTTCTGCAACATTTCCTGCAGCTGTGAAGTATTATTTTCAAAAACAACTACATCATCAGCAAAATCTAAATGATTTAAATAATCTCCATTTACTTTCATTCCTTTAGTTTCGCATTTTAATCCACAAAAGTTTTGGAGATATAGAGTTACCTTCATTCTGCCTTATCAGGCAACTGAAAAGGAAGACCATGGTGTTTATTGATCTTAAACTCAGAGGTAGAAAGCCAATAAACTTACCACCCTGGATAATGGGTGTTGGTAAGCAGCCCATCCATGTTCGTATACTATATGAATAATCACATAGTAATAACAGCTGAAACAGGGACATATGGAGTGGACATTTGGAATTTGCCTTGCTTGGTTTCTTTAAGGCCTCCAAGAGGATTCAAAGGGTCTCCTTTCAGTTAATAGCAAACTCCTTTCTGCAGCCATAATAATGGTAAATAAATAAGTTATAAAAACTTATGCAAAAGTCTATTATTATCTTTAGTAATCCCATTCTTCCCTCCTTTTTGGGCATGAATAATGATTTTTAATCCCTCTATGAATTTACTTTAGATGCAGATTATATTTTCTGACCATGATCATTTTTAATTAACCATCTTTTTGACAGTCAGTCTTGAGATCTCTATACATTGAAAATTTAATTTAGAGATTTATGGCAATAACTAGAGCCACAGCACAGAATCTTCATGCAAGAATTACCAATGAATACAATCCAATAAAGATAAACTTCAACTCTATCATTCAAATAGTATTTCAGCAGTATCTCCCTTCTGAGAATGGATTCATCCACTGTCCAGGGAATGTTGGTAATGAACTAAAGACTAAAATAATTTGTGAAGTAGTAATTTGTGTAATACTAAGACAGATAATAAAAATAGCAAGCAACTAAATATTTTATCTTAATAACAAACGTTATGCAATAATAAATAAGGAGATATTAGATAATAAACATAATAATAAAAGTATAAATAGATTAACTTTTCTTCCACATGAATTGCATGCATTTACAAACAATATAAATAAATAAATATAAATAAGCACCTAAGAAAAATGAGATATTAACTAGTTGAGACTTATAATACAGCTGATGAAAGACTTTATATTTTAAAATGGATATTAAGTATCAATGATTACAAAAATAGATATTACTTATAATTGTACACCTCAGCTGATATATATTTCACACTAGTATAAAGTAAATAACTATATATGTAAATATTATTTATTAATAAACAAAATTTTATTCATCTACATACTTTACCATGAATTTTGTGGTGGTCTGTAATCTTACAGCTTTCAAACAAAATCTTTCATTGCAGAAATTTTTTTAACCACAAAGTTCTTGGGTATTTTGTGATTTTTCATTTATCATATAGAGAGCATTCCTTTAAATATATATTTCATCATATATCCTTAAGTAAATGAGGCATTTATTTATATAGCGCTATGTTTATAAATTGTAATAAACTAAAGATTAACCTTTCAAGCTAATGTACATGTGCTTTTTACGAATGTTAATAATAATAAATGAATACTTTCATTTACAACACAAGATATAGTCTTTGCAAATGAATAAATGAATCTTGTGTTGGAAATGAAAGTATTCCTTTATTATTATTAACATTCGTAAAAAGTGCATGTATGTTAGCTTGAAAGGCTAATCTTACATGTATCATATATCCTTGTAAAATATGTAGAATTATTATATATGGAGTATATAAGGTTATTTCAAATAATATTAGACAAAGTTATTTTGGAGAGATTTATCCTTATTTTTATATAATATGTAGCATTACTTCACTGGCAATGTCACAATATATTGACAAATCATCAATAATAAAATCAAGCATAACATGTAATTCTAGTTGAATCAAGACCTTCATTAGTTTTTTTTCTTCCAGGAATTGCATGGAGGTAAGAGTTTGTACAGTCACCCTATGTTTTTACCACATCGGGAAATAAAAACAGCAGCACAAAAAACTAACACAACACAGTCATATGAATAGTGTATTTCTATATTGAACAGCCTTTTTTAAAATTCTAACAAGTATTCGTTTTTCAGCTTGTGTATTTTTATGATTCTTCCTAGATCTCTGACCTCTCTAACTGTGCAAATCAAAATTAAACTCTCTAGAACTAATTATTCATCAGCCCATAGTACATACTTCCTGTTACTTTGATTTATTTAACATTACTGATAATAACTTTAATATATTTTATAAATCAAAATAATAATCTCTTCATTAAACAATGTTACTTAATCAAAGATTTTTTTTAAATCTTTGTACCAAAGATATTTACAAACACATTCATTTGAATTAATATATATATAAAATTTAAAGTAAGTTTGAAAAAATATTACATTAGTGTTTAATGTCCCATTTGTGATATATATATACCATCAGAGAGACCTTTTATTTTAGTATAAAAAGATGCAAGATTGATTTTGTAACTTTTACCATTGATTTGGAATTTAAACTCATTCCTTTATGAAAATGAATTCAAAACTCAATATTAACAAATAAAATATGTGATTCACTTTTTATGTATTATCAAATCTATTTTATAAATTGAGACATTAAAATTAACTTATTTAATTTGGCAATGAAATTTAAATAAGGGCACAAGAATTCTAAGGTCTTTTTGATTTTGTTTGTGCATTATACTTGATCAATATGACAGTATAATAAATCAATATAACAACATAAGAAAATCAAGGAAATGACTGTCAATCAATGCATAGTTTATTAACATCCCTAATTTCAAAATCATTCATATTTAGAACTTAACATACAATACATATTCCTAAAGATAATGATGATGATTACTATCTCATGAATATATATATATATAGACAAAAATAATCATAAATGTATTCATATATAATATTGTGGAAGAAAACTATTCTTCCTTCACATATATGCTATAAATTAGACATGGCCTGTCTTATCAATAAATGTTTTTAAAACATAAGTGATCCACCTATGAACTAACATTTAATGACTGTGTCTAAATTAGGGCTTAAACTTATTGTGAGCCCAATTTTTATATCATTATATTTTTTGGACTAGTTCAGTTTATATGACACAGGAAAGTGAAAGTTTTTTTTATTTTTTAACTATTTGCAACACTGAATCTTATTGGTTTGAACATATGTAATAATTAATAATGTAGCACACGTGAAGAGTAGTTTTTCCCCCACAATATTACATATGTATAAATCACTATATTATTAATTATCAAATATAATAATAAAAAAGTAATAAGTTTCAATGCCACGGGTGATTAAAAATGAGAAACTTTCTCTTGTGATATATACTGATCTTGTGCAAGTAATATGCTGATTTAAAAATCAGGCTCATAATAAGTTTAAGGCCTAATTTAGGAACAATCAATAAATTTTGGTTTATTAAATAAAATAAGCTCTAAGCATAGACGGACCACTTATGTTTTTGAATAATTATTGATAGGAGAGTGTGTATTAATATATTGATGCATTTAGGAAGTTTCCTTTCACAATATTATATATTATTATTATTATTATTATTATTATTATTATTATTATTATTATTATTATTATTATTATTATTATTATTATTATTATTATTATTATTATTATTATTATTATTATTATTATTAATTATTCAATGTAATATACATATATGTTAAATTAAATATTTTCACTGATTATTTAAGACGTAAATATTGAAATAAATGAAATCTTCATAAGATAAATAGAAAAAATATCCAACATCCATTTAAAAAAGTTTTCACCAATTAAAATTAACAACTCTAATTGACAGCCATGCTGTCTAGCAACCAATAATAGTTTTGACAGAATTTACTTACAAATAAAAGACAGTCCGCCTTCTTTGTCATCACCAACAATTTCTTATTAATAAAAAACTCAAATATTTTGTATGTGTAAAAAAATGTTTAACAACTCATCTGAAATCTGTAATAATAACAAATCATTTCCTCAATGAGTGTTATATATATATTAAATATTTTCACAAATTATTTAAGATATACACATTGAAATAAATAAAAATTTTCATGTAATAATTAAAAGAAAATGCATAACATAATCGCCAATTAAAAGTAACAGATTGTATCTGAAGAATATACTCTAGAAAACATCAGTTTTGTTTGATTTTACTTAAAGGAAAAATAAAGTCCACTTTTATTTTGTCAGTCATAGTCTATTACAGATAGTAAACTAATACAGATGTATTCTATATGTGAGAACTTTGAAGACTCTTAACGTTTCTGAAGTACTATTGAAAACAAATAATACCTAAACAAATTTAGATGATAATTATCTAGCTTAAGCCTATTAAGTTTAACTTGCTGTTATAAGTATATTACTCATAAACATTTTTCTTTAGTTATTATATGGTTTTTTTTTATTTCTTTCAATAATCACATCGTAAATACTATATATATATATATTTTTTTTTTTTTTTTTTTATTTTTAAAAACCCCCCTTTTTTTTTTTTTTTTTTCCTAAAATAAAAAATTTTATTTTTTATTTATTTTTTTAAAAAAAGATTTTTTATTTTTTTAAAAAAAAATATTTTTTTTTATTATATTTTTTTTTATAAATAATAAAAAAAATATTTTAAAAAAAAAATATAATATTTTTATTTAAAAAAAAAAAAATATTTTTTTATAAAAAAAAAAAAAATATTTTATTTTTTTTTTTTTTTTTTTAATTTTTATTAATTTTTTTAAAAAAAAAAAAAAACAAAATATTTAAATATAAAAAAAAATTAATTAATATATATTTTTTTTTTTAAACCTTTAAAATAAAAAAAAAAAAAAAATAAATAAAAAATATTTAAAAAAAAAATTTTTTATTATTTTTTAAAAAAAAAAAAGGTTTTTTTTAAAAAAAAAAAAAATATTTTTTAAAAAAAAAAATTTTTTTAAAAAAAAATTTTTTTTTAATAAAAAAATTATTTTTAAAAATTTATTTTAAAATTATTTTAAATAAAAAGTTTTATTTTAATATATTTAAAAAAGTAAAAAATTTTTAAATGTATATAGGGATAAAATAGTTTACATGTCAGAATGCTAATCTAGATTTGACATTTTGCATAAGAATAAAGAAACCAGTTCACATTTTACTTCCGAATCATTCAATTGATGATTTAAAGAGGATTCTTCAGGAAGGTTTTCTTCTACAGGAGAGGAACAAAGGAGAGTTTTTTATTTTAATCAAGACCTTAAACCACATGGATGAATTCAACACTAACTATCCCTCGTACCCCATTCTATATGTGTGTTTTTTTTTGTGTAAATTTTTTTTATATTTTTTTATATAAAAAATGTTTAGATAAATTTATATATCTTTTTTTTTTTTTGTTTAATAATAAAATAATTAATTATAAATTTTTTATTTTCACAAAATAATATTTTTTAAAAAAATGAATAAATTTTTTTTTTTTTAATGAATATTAATGTGAGAAAAGCTATTTTTTTTGGGGGGGGAGTATTTTTTTTTTTTTTTTTTAAATGTATTTTTTATTTTTTTATTTTTTTTTTTTTTTTTTTTTTTTTTTTTTATTTTAATTTAAATAGAATTTAAGTGGGGGTGGGTGTTTTTTTTTTTTTTTTTTTTTTTTTTTTTTTTTTTTGGGGGGGGTTATTTTTTGTTTTTTTTTTTGAAAAAAAGGGGGGTGGTTAAATTTTTTTTTTTTTTTCAAAACCAAATTTTTATTTTTTTCACCATTTTTCTGTGTATTTTTTTTTTTTTAAAAAAAAACAATCCCTCGGGTGAAAAAAAAATATTTATTGATTTATAAGTCTTTTTTTGTATATTTATATATAAATCTCTAATGCAGACATAAATTATTGGTGGTAGGATTTAATAAAAATTAAGAATCTTCAAAATATTTATCGATACAATATATTCATCTAAATTTACTATCCAAATAAGATCATGGCCGCTTAAATAAAGTGAATCATTTTTTTATCTCTAAGAAAATTTAAACAAAAGATATTGTTTGTTGCTAGAGTGCATAGTTAGTTAAACTTTTGGTTGCAATTTTAATTATTACTTGTTAATTACTTCTTTTCTGTCATTTTTCCTTAATTATTAAGTGAAATTTTTTTTATTTCAATGCTTACATGATACTCACTTAAAACTCAACAAATACAACTTTTTAAATATATATATATATATATATATATATATATATATATATATATATATATTATATATATATATATATATATATATATATATATATATAACTATAATCATTAAATGTCTGTATTTTTAAATCATATAATAATAATTCAAACAAATTTTTTTAACACAGTATTCAAAATTAAATAATATATTCTTTACCAGAAGTACTTTCGATTGTTTCACTGACAATCTTTATCAACCATTAATATAAATGTACAGACAATAAAAGCTTGCACTACCCATCATTCAATCCATTCAAATTCCCCACAATTCTGTTATTTTTATATTATCTGATTGTCTATTCATTAAACCATCTTTATTCCTAGATATCTTCATTGCCTCCTTAATTTTACATTTTTCATTACATCTTTCAATTTGAATAATTTTTACATCGTTATTATTAAATTTAAAACCATAATTACATGCTTTATTATGATCAAAAATAATTGATGGACTATTTATATTTATTGAAGATACTTTTTTTCTGTACACGTTTATATAATGTCTTATGATTATTATATCATTTTTGTAATGTACATTTTGATTCCCCTATATATTTCATTCCACAACCACATACCAACATATATATAACAGAACTTGTATTTGTTATAAATGTTAATTACTCTAGTTTTTTCAAAGCAGTCAATTTATTTGCAAATCATTATTTAAATAGACTAAATGTTTTTAATAGTTTAGAGCTGTTGTAAAGGAAAGACTTAAGAGCTATTGGATTGACTCAACTCTGTAATTTCATTGCTCATGAGTGACAAAGCATTTGATAATTGTTATGCATGCTTTTAATACAGACATGTTTGCTTTAAATGTACAACTATAAAAACTGGCAAATATTATTTAATATAAATAGTTTTGATCAATTTGCACTGACTATATATAATCCAAATGTTTATATTAAATGATAATTAGTGTAAAGTCAATTTAATTATATCTGTAATTATCCTCTTGTATGTAAAATTTTAAAATTACATTATTTGTTTAAACATATTATAAATAGTAAAACAAGTAATAACAATTTTAACTCTTTGAAAATAAATATTATCATTATAATTTTAATAAAAGTAAACCTACTTTTTTCAAGTTAATAGGTATAATAATAGAAATTACAAAATAATTGAGTAGTTAGTTTTAGGAGGTTGTATTACATTTAAGCTCTAGAAGTGATAGGTGAAACTTCTATCAGGAAAGCTTTAGCTCTTGTATTAATCAGCCCACTATTTCACTAATGGCATCAAATAATAGTATTTTAAACTTTATCTCAGCTGATAAAGATAGCAGTTTTATGTCCCAAAATGCATGTGTTTATAAGAATTTGGATTATTTATTATATGAAAAAAGTTTTTTTTTTTTTTTTTTACAGATATAAAGTATTTAAAATAATGATACTTGCCCATGTAGTTTTATTAAATACAGCACAACCATGATTTAATAGACAAGCAATTAATTGGCATTAGATCTGAAACTGTCATCCAGCAAACAATATTTGTTTGTTTGACCGCTATGGCCCAAAAAATAAATTAATATATATAATATGAAGAATCACAGCCACTTCATTTTATAAATAAAAACAATTAATTAAGCCTCACTAGAAGTGTATACATTTTTACTTCATTATCTATTTATATTTTAAAAAAAAAAACATTAAATGCCCATGTATAAATCAATTCAAAAATTAATTACTAGCCAAAATCAAATTCAAAATTCATTAGATAGCCTTTTCACTTAGCAGGGAAGGCATTAGTTAGAGAATTTTTAATTTGATTTTAGCTAGTGATTTATTTTAGAATTGGTATATTTGATTTATATATACACACACACACCAATGCATACTGCTAGATATGCATGTTTCTTAGCAAATACTACAGCAATTTTTATTTACTGTAAATGTGCTATACTATTTAATATTTTAAACACAAATTACAAATAGTAAATAAAAAATAAGACTTTCTCTCCATCAACTCATCTAAAATGGTATCTATGGTGTATAGTAAATGTTATTCTATTATTTATTAATAAAAATTCATAATTAGCATTAGGCATTAATATGTTTGATGTCAATTTAAGTAAAAAAAATTATAAGGTAAGATTCTTATAAGATTTATTAATTGAAGTTGCATTTTAAATTGACAGTAGAAAGTTTGTTGTCTTAGTCATGGTTATGCTCTCAGTTTTATTTAAATATTCACTCACAGCTATAGTCTAATTTATAATTATTTATAGTCTTAAATGGGTAAATAGAATCTACTTATAATTTTTAGTTTATAATATTAGATAGCTTGATGGGTGCGTAGTAAATATATATTGCTGCATTATATATATAAAATAAAGAATAGAAAATAAAGAATAGAAATAAGATAATGTCAATGTAAATAGAAATAATATTTAATTAATCTTTGGAGTTACCAAGAAATTATCAAATACTACTGTTTGACAACGTGTGAGGCTAAACCAGTTTTCTAGTTAACCTGTAATAGTTCTTTTGTTGGAGTTTTTGTTGAAGTAAAAGAGGTCTTCATTCTAATTCGTTATTATAATAACAATCCATTGAAATATTTAATTCAACATATATATATATATATATATATATATATATATCAGAGATATTTTATTTTGCTAAAATTCAAAATAAAAGAGCTAATATATAGGATATAAGTAAAAACTTGTTTAGTCTCAAGATTGTTAATTAGCAGTTTACTGGCACTATCAAAAATCTTAAGCTATTGTGTATTACTTTTTTGTTTAAATTTGCGGATGCTTTAATGGAATTGTATTCATACTTTTCTAGGCTGATGCTATAATGAAGAATTGCTTTGTCTTTGGTTTTTTCCTCATTCTTTTACTGCATACTGTTTTTATTTTATTTGGCTGTACTTACTTTTCATGTCTGTCTTAGTTTATCAACCATTCAGGCTGAATAAAATATTTCTGATTTATGGCATTTGTCATGCCTTATCTTTGCATCAGATGTTTTTTAACACACAAAAATGAATGTGATTCAATATTTTTATATCATAAGAATCATTTTATAATTTCTGGAACAGCATCATTCCTTTATGTTATTAATTTACCTGAAAGGGTAATCCCAGGGAAATTTGATATTACAGAACTAGTCCTCAGCTCTTCCATATTTATGGTATTTTAGACACTTATGGACAAATACTAGCTGGTGTTTTTGATATATAGCATTTTTTGCAATTCAATGGACATGAGTTAGCAATATCATGAGAGGAGTTTTGTGCTTTGTGCTGTTACAATTTGTAATTTAGATATGGTTGTTAAGTTTTCTATTATTATGTTATAAAGGAAAAACATCCAAAACAATAGTAACTTTGTATGTATTTTGATTGAGTAATTTTTTAATTTATGAATATAACTGATTTCTTTTATATGTCAAAGTGTTAACTAGGAAGCAAACCTGAGCCAGCTTCTTGGAAGGCAATTTCATCAAAGCATCAACAATTTCAACAATAAATTAAATCAAAGTATGGCCCTCCAAGAATTGAATTTTATTATATAATCATGAAAGTCTTCATTGATTGATGAGAGTTTTTAGATATATCTAAATGTCTAATGTCTGACAAAAATATAAAAAAAATTAATATATGCATTCATGTAGATTTAAAGTATATATTTATACTTTTAGTAGTTTTAAAATAAATTTAGCCTACTATTTAATGTGTGAATAAAAAACTATAAATAAATTAATTGAGTAATTCATCATTTTGAACTTGTAAAATGTTGTCTTATTTATTACATAACTGACACTTTATTTGTAAATGAGATGTTTATTGAATTATATTGTTCCCAATATTAATATCATAAAGTTATTTTAATTAATTTATTCAAGTGCCTTACTTCATTATTACATTCTACCTTCAACAAAGTTAATTTGGTAATAAAAAAGGTTTTAAAAAACATTTGCAGTTAGCTGTCAGACAAAATAATTTTGTTACAGTTTTCAAAAATTAGAACAGGTATACCAATGCCCATCAATAGGTAAATGCTGTGTATTTTAGTACTGTGCCAGTGTGAAGGACTTAAGAATTAAAGTTATTTGGAATTGCAACTCAAAACTATTATTTCTGGCACGTGAATGCTTTATGATTTTTTAAAGAGACAAATTATTTAATTATTTGTTAAAAGTCATTTTAAAAGAATAAACCATTTTTATAATTTGTTTTATTTATTTATTTATTTATTTATTTATTTATTTATTTCAATTATCACTGATCTGTTGATTATGTTGTTGTTGTTGTTTTGGGTATACATGTGATACACTGTAATTAACATAGTAGTGAGAATATTCAATATTAACACTCTTTATCAAATGTGTGCAATAAATCAATCATAAAATAAACATTACTTTATACTTAGGATTGATATTTTCACTTGAAGATTCATTATCATGCATGTTACTTTATTGAAATAAATAAATAAATAGATTTGAACTCATGATTTTTCAGTATATTTATTCTCCAATTTATCTCAAGCAACTGATACACATGATCACATATCTTTTTTGCAAGAGTATGGTCATGAATATTGGTTACTTGAGATAGAGTGAAAAATTAATAGACAGAAAAATACTGAGTTCAAATCCATCTTTTTGCATATATAAAAACATTCAGTATTAGCAAATTACATACTGCCTTAGAATTTATTGAAATAAATATTTATGCTATTTATGCATTATTTTATCATGTCTGATGTTTAGTGGTATTGATTAGATTGGCATTTGAATTTAAGCATACTTTTTAACAACTTTTCCTCTTTTGTATACAATTATTGGGAATGAATATCTTTAAAAATATAGCAAAGTTATTGGATAGAAAATTCCAGCTATACTAATAGATGAAGAAATTCATTAAATAGAATCTGAATCCTACATTAAAACATTTTGTTATTAACTACTCTCATTGGGTTAATAGTTTTTATCAATATATGTTACATATTATTAAGGTATTATATAATCACTTACCAAACCCCTCATACTTAAATAAAGCAATGGAATATTAACAATCTGTTTTTAAGATGACACAACAATTAATTAATAAATGAAAAACTTACTATCTTTTTTTAAACAGGCAAAACTCTATATACAGTAGTGCCACTCAGTGCAATCCAGAGTAATCAACAGATGCCAGAAGGCTTGTCCATAAAATCCCTATCTAGTGCCTACTCATCTAATATTTTCAGACTATTTTCTAGATTGTGGCACCTAGATCTTAGGATATTGGGTGAGTAGGCACTAGATAGGGATTTTATGGACAAGCCTTCTGGCATCCATTGATTAGTCTGGGTTGCTCTATTGTTTGCAGAGTTTTGCCTGTTTTGACAGCTTGAGCAAACATAAGAAATGGTGATCATGCAATATTTAGTGGTTTAATACATTTCCTTTTCTAAATTTTAAAAAATAATAAAAGTATCATATATAACAGCTATTATAAAAAATATATATTAATAATTATACATAAAAAGCCTTTTGTGGTATATGCCTTTATATATTAATGAATACTTTTATTCTTTTTTTGTAATTTACATTAAAAAATGGCAAAATAAACTTTCTCTGTTATTTTTTTTATATTGTTATATAAGATCTTCAATAGATTGTAATTAAAAGCAATGATTGAAGCAGGTTAAAATTAAACATAAGTAGAAGTTTTCAATAAACTTCAGTATAATAGATAAAGATAGACTGTTTAACGATAAATTAATAAATAATGATTATTATAATCTCTCAAACAAATTAGTATACAAAACTATAAACATAATAAATATTGAGTAATAACAAGTAACTGGTTATTGATATATATACACAGCCTTCATGTTTAAATAAATCAACAAAATATATGAAATTTGGTATCATCATTACAATTTTAAGTGAAAGCAGTGACTGAAAAAGATTAAAATTGTCTGTCTAGAAGTTTTAAATAAAGTTTAGTACTGCATGCAAAATTAAACTTCTAAACAGATTTTATTTCAATATGTAGTGTAAACAATTCTAAAGACTAAATTTCTAAATTCTCCATGGAAGACTGACATAATATTAAATATTAGAGAATCCAATAGAATTCAGAAAACCTACTTATAATGTTCATTGTTGAATATAAAGAAGGTTTGAAACATAAAAGATTATGATGATACAATTCTATTTTTAATACTTTATTTACTGGAATACTTGTAAATAATAGAATATGAGAGCTAATTTGAATGATTAACTGAAACTTTTACATTGCTTACAACCAAGAATAGGCACTGTTTATTAAAACAGACTGATAATAAATTTTCTTTTGGAATATTTTTTTCGGGGGGGGGGGGTCCTTTTATTTTTTATTTCATTATCAATTCAGATTTTTTTAATAAAACCCATCATAATATTTTTTATCTAAATTGCAATTTTCCCATTAATATTAATATAAGCTTTTAAGTGAAACAGAGATTTTGTGATTGTAATTATAGTGATCTACAATGACAATTGAAATCTTAAACTGGATTCTAAGAGATTGTAAAAGACCCAGAAAAAGACCATATGTGAGATGCATGAATGAAATAAAGTGTGCATGGGTGAGGTGGAGAAGAGAAGCTAAAGATTGGAGAAGATGGATAGAACTTGGAGAGATCTTCATCCTGCAGTGGATTGATAATGGTTGATGATGATGATGACAATGACATTGGTTTCCAAATACTATTAAAATTATAACAATTCATTTGTCTGATTTGTTGTTGGCATAAGTTTTTCTGTCTTTTTCTGAGAAGTTATTTGTGGTGAGCATTGTTTTACATAAAATATTACCAATAACAGCTCTAGTGAGGTAGAGCTTTGGAGTAATCTATCAATTATTAAAAGCATATTTAACATTACAAATTATTTTTTTCAAAAGAAATATGTAGGAGAGTGACTAAAAATTGAAAAATATTTTTGTAAAATAAAATTTAGGTTTTAGAAATAGTATGCATAGGAAAGATATAAAATTTTTGAACTTCATTTAAAAAGCAGCTAATCTTCCATATTTTAAAACTGAATCAGTTATAGATATTAAGAAGATAATGAAATGAAACCTGAATGTAAAAAAGAGATGGATTTTGTTTTTAATGTCAGTAAGACTTTTTAAATCTTCTAGCTTTAATGCATTTTTAATAAGATCAATCAAAATATTTCACATCTAAGATAATTTTGTGTAAATAGCCTCTGCTGTATAAAATAATTTTTGTTTTTCTCAATAATAATATCATATTAAAGTTAAGCAAATATTGCACATAACATTAAAGAAATTTATCAAAACTCTTATTAAAAATTTTTCAGTAGATAAAGAAATTAAAAATTAAATTGTTCCAAATGAGAAATTTTCATTTTGATATCAAGTCTACAGTCTTTCAAAAAAAAAATCTTTATTTTATTTTGAACCTGATAAACTTTTTATCCATACTTAGTAAAGTATTTTACTAGTGTCTTACAACCAATAGTGCTATCAGCTAAATATTTGTTAAAAACTCAGACCATTTTTAAATTTACAAATAACACCTAATATCATTTAAGTATGTGTCATTATCTACCAATATTTGAGGTAATGAAATATTTAAAATATGTTATTGTTATTTTTTTATGTCACATGATTTTATTAACTAAAGCATTTTCTTTCCAAAGTTTTTTTTATATTTAAACGATAACAATATTAGAAAAGTTTTTGAACTATAATGATCTTACCCTTTTGTATTTTTTTTTGTTATTTTTCAATGGCCAATTTTAATATCTAGACTTGGCTGCATATTAACCTTCACTTTGGTTTAGTTTTTTTCTTTACATGAAAAATTCCCTGCATATGTAAAACTTACTATAGAAACAATTTAAGGATCAACTTGAACATTTGATTTTCATCCCCCTAATCAGTTGATTCTTTAATATTTTCTGTTTTTAGAAGATGCCCACAAACTAGAAACAAAAGTATCTATCATTTGAACTCTGTCCAAATGTTTTAATAGCAATGTCTTACTTCACAACAGTATTTCTAATGACTGTTAGCTGATAAAGTTGTCTTAGAAAAAGAAAATTAACTATATCAAATGATTATATTATTAAAATTAGGACCAAAACTAACTGTATTCAAAGTAATTATAAAAGAAACATTTAATTAACAATATTGAAATAGTAATCGTGACTAATCAAAATGTTGGAAAAAAATTAATCAAAATAACTGGCTCCTTTTTGCAGTCCATAGTTTTGATCAAATTTCTTGACAGGTTGCAAAGTTTAAATGTTTACAAAGAAAGTTGTATTAGTTCTAGAGGACAAGAGTATGATAATGCAATCGAACAATGATTAACATTATTAACACTATACATGTTTTGTGTTTGGCCAAAGTATAATGTTTACCAATACTAAAATTTTATCAAGGTGCAATACACTCTATCAAAGAACAATAAGAGAAGTCATTATATTTCAAGACAACCAGATTTCATTAATAAATGCAATGAAATAACAAAACTTCCATCCATTTGAAACATTTTATCAAGCAAATTAAATCAAGAATGTGAAATTTACTCATCCATCACCACCCTGCTTTTAAACTGAGTTTCAAATTTTGGATTAAATAAAATAGCCAATAGTTAAATCATGTAATAAGTAAAGAATAGTCTATCATTTATTACTAATACCTTATATACTGAGCCAGTGACAGGTTGGGGTTACCTAACGCATAAATATGCTTATGTTATCAATAAGAATTACACTTATAAACAAATGTAAAGACTATATTATTAATGAGCATAATACAACTTTATCTTGAATTATAATTTTTTATTGTTATATGTCTTAAAATATGTTGTTGACATAGCCATTATAATTGACTTTATATAGGCTAAATTTAATGTTATATACTGTATTTTATAATAAATACATACTCACACTTATATATATATATATATACGCCTGTGTCTCATTTTATGCGGTAGATAGGTTTCTCAGAAAATGTGCACAAAAGAAATTGCACAAAAATAGACTTAACTTACCTTGAAAAATGGGGATAGGGGGTTGTAATTTTCAGAAATCGCATAAAAGCAAAGCAAGAAAGAAAAATTTCTTTAAAATTCGCATTAAAAAAATAATGAAATAAAGTATGACTAATAAAAAATTTCAAATATTTGAAAAAAAACAATACAAGACAAGCTTTTTTAACTTTTTTTATTAACTACAGTATTTAATTTTACATTTTTTCATACATATTTTAATCATTAGCGGTTGTTTGGCTATTATAATATGCGTTCATTTGTGAAATGTTAAGAAATCAGATTCGTCATGTGACATACAACTAGCACCACTTTCAGTCTTAAGCTGTGTTCATGGTTTTTTGCTTCTATATTAAAAAAATGAAATTGTAATCAAAACAAAATGATTATAGATTATCATTAGAAAGATTATTTTCAGTTTATAAAATCAATAAAATCTTCTATTTATTTTAAAAATCTAAAAAATTATTTATTTCTGTTATAATTAACAAAATACATTTTAAAAGTTTAAAATTTTTGACTATTTATTGCGATATTTTTATATGTAAATATAAAAATCTATTATTATTATGTACTCATTAGTATAAGTAGGTTATTTACATAGAAGCTAATATTCTAAATACAGCTTCAGGCCATATTCACATTAGCTGCTAATATAACATTATATTTTTGAGAAAAAAAAGTATTTCAAGTCAAAATAAGTTATTAATAATTTAAATTTTTTGGTATCTAATAAATATAATGAAATATGAAAGATATTAAGAAGAAACACGAATCACATAACTTCAAAATTGCATTAAAATAATCAGCATAAAACGAGACCCAGGTGTATATATATGTAAATGTCTATCACTCCTCCCCACGCTACATTCTTTCAGCAGAGGTATCTTGTAAATAAAGATAAAATCTGAATTTAACAGCCCGGACTAGTGGTTACACTATAAAATTATTATATAAATTAAAATCTAGACTTCTTATTTAAACAGAGTAGCATTTAAATTAATCACGATCAACTGATTTTATTTCATATTGAAACGATAACTTTCCAAGCCCCTATCGTTTCACCATCAAACCTAATGACACTCTCATCTGTGCTAAGTTCGAACCTATTTAAATGTTAATAAATATAAAATTCGTTCATGTCTGGATAAACAGTATTATATATTTACGTGCGAACCAATGCTATAATTAGATAGGATTAGTAAAATTATAGCGTACTAAAGTTATTTAATATTTCTAAAAATGTTTATTATATTATTTAAGTTAAGAGTAAATTATTAATTTTGTTGTTTAATATTGTAATTTCGTATGTGGATATATAATCTGTGCTATATAGAAGAAAGACATGATTTAAAATATGTAAAAGCCATTATCTAAAAATACTATTAAATGTTTCTTTGAAAATTGTTAAAAGATTTCTTGTTTTAAATATATTTCAGGGAAAAGTTTCTCGAAAATATATTTAAAAGCTATATCAAAATATGTTTGTAAATTATTTTTAATAAATATGTTAAAAATGTTTTCATTTTAAAAAAATGTTAAAAGGTTGTTTTTAAATAGAAAGAGTTTCTATTATATGTAAGATTAAAAATAAAAGCTGGTCAAGTAATTAAAGGATTTTTGGTTGTAAACAAGTGTCATTAACGACCACACCTGGAATTCGTAAAAAGTAAAACTAGTTCAAAATTTACTAATTAAAATCTCCTTAGATAAGATTTAAGTTATTTTAAAATCTAAATTGGACAATTGTTTGCAATGAAAAATCTTAATTATAATAATAGCTTATGGAATGTTTCTAACATAAGTTATCTAAGATCTGGATTATAAATTGAAAAATATTTAATTAAATTCCTGAGTTTAGCGAGTCTTGAGGCGGGAGATTCCGATAAGGAAAACAGATAAATACTCTGTATTTTTAATGGGACAGCCATATTGTTAGAGAGAGAGAGCCATATTGTTAGAGATAGAGAGCCATATTGTTAGTGAGAATTGCAGCCAGTCTTCACAATTGTTAATGTTTAACATGTCCGGCTAAAAGCGGGCATCTTGTTGCTGTTACTCTGTGGGAGAACGGGGTTTTTCTCGTCGAAATGCCTAAACCACCAGAGACGAGCCTAACATAATGGGAAAGATGATGCCGCCCAGTCAAACTAAACCAAACCAACAGCCAAGAACTTGCAGATAAATCATACCGGTACCGTTTTATTTTTCAAACCGCAGAGCTCTGTGTAATTCTAAATGTAATAATATCTATCTAAGTTAGCTAACTTTCTTTTTAAAATAATGATAAAGCTAAATGTAATCAAAACTTAAAATCCATTTAATATTTTAAATACGTCAATTACTATCAAAATCTAATGTGTTAATGTTTAAATAATCTGACTTATTTATATTTTCCATTCACTTCAAAGTAAATTATTTAGTTTAAAGTTATATCACTGTGGTTGTGTCTATATTTCTTTGCTTATTTTATTTTAAATGCTTATTATATTTTATATGCCAATATTTCGAAACAGTAGGCACTTATTTTCATGTTTTAAGAAGATATTTGAAAATCTTCGCGTAATTTATTTATAGCGACAACTTTCTGCGCTGTTTCGAAATCCTATTTTTTTTTATTATTTAAATGATTTAATATGTGAAATGTGGCTCTTTTATAATCAACCATTTAAAAAAACTTAACTTGATAAGTTTATTTAGAATTAAATTTAGCCTTGATCATATAAGTATATTTGACATTTAAATTCTTAAGTCCATAGAAATATACTTTTCCTCCTTAAATATTTATTATCTATAAGTAACTTAATAGATCGAACATGTCAAAGTACAGATGTAGTAATATCCCCTTTTGTAGCATAGATGTTTATTACCAGGCTACACAAGAGTTGGTCCCAATTTGATAGAGCTAATATGCTATTAACTCGTATTTCATAGTATGAAATATACTATTCTTTGCTTGGCGGATGTGATATTATTTTATAAAAATATTCTCATTTTGCTGCTATACGTAATATACGTATCTCAAGATGGAGCCACGGCATTGCCACCACATCTTCTCTTATAGGGTAGAGCAGTAGCAAAGCCTGAGCCAAGGCCAGGTTAGCACGTAAGACCCCCGCCATTCCTGAACACAATGTTTCTTTTCACGCAGCATTGCGATCGGTTACAGGGTACCGGCATTTGTCGCAAGAACCCTGAAGTTATTTCATCCATCTGCAGAGCGACTTTTCCTATTATTGTTTACCTGTGCCATAGCACATTGGTAAAATCTTATGCAGCCAACTCTCCCACCTTAACCTAACGCTTTCAGCATTCTGAAATTTTCTCTCGAAAGCCATGTTCGATCGATCATTACTTGAGCTGGTTTATGCGCTCGTTATTAAATTATATTGTATATTTTAGTAAATGAATTCATGATCAAAGTTTAATATAATTATTTATATGCCAGCCACAAATGTAATAGGATTTGGCTTATCGAGATTTATAGGCATAACGTAGTGATTGATTATGTATTAATTGAAAAGCAACTCATAAGATGGGCACATGTTAAACCCATTTATGAAAATTAAATGAAAGTATTTATATAAAGCTATTTTGAATTGTATAAAAATTATTTATATAAAGTGATTTTGAATTGTATATAAAAAGAGAAGGTGTTCTCTTATCTACCCAATGTTTGTACATTCGATGCTGAAATGTGTAAAACTTATCAATTTCATGCCAATTGTAAATAAATATATAATTAATTTAATGTATTTCGTTCTCTGTTTCGTTATTGATCTAATTCAATCCAATTCTAATTACTATTTATAGTCCATATATGTGAAAACTATGCATTAGGTTAAATTAAATTTAGTGATATTTTAGTCAATTAAGAACCTTTCTTTTATTCATCAGATTCATATTGCTTCTCCGTGACCTATGTCGGCCGTGTGAAAAGAGGTATACTACAATTTCAAGGTGGTCATTCGTAGGGTCTTGAGTCTTGGAATCCTGGCTTACTAGTTGAAGTGTGGTCAAACTCGGGATGTCACAGTCCTAGTCTGGTCAGCTTCGGTCTCATTTGCTTGGATTCTGAATTCTGTTACGCGAATGTACAAACTTGACTGTTACAATATATATATAAGTGGAGCAGTAGCGGCATAAACCTTGAAATTTTATTTAAGTTCCAATCAGGTTTAGGATTTTTTTTCAAATATTTAGTCAATAAATTAATGGTTTGATGCTGTTTTCTAAATAGATAACTTGTTACTTTAGTTAGAGGATAAATAAACATGAGAAAAAATGTTTAAACCGCATCACTTGTCCATTAGAAATCTTATTAGATGTATTTTTTTTTACCATGTCTGTATGAGAAATTATTAGATAGAGCATTGTCCTACAAAAAAAAAACTGATATAAATGCTGTTTTATTTACAATACTGCGCACAGACATGACTACAGATTAAGATTGGTGATTGTTATTGATATTGCTATTGTTCAAGTGTTCACTGTTTTTATGTATATATATCTTGTGATCACTATTTTTTATTCTAGCACATAACTGTTATTAAAACAGGCAAAACTCTCCATACCGTAGTGCCACTTAGTGCCAACCAGAGTAATCAATGGATACCAGAAGGCATTGTGCATAAAATCCCCATCCTAACATCTAAGTGCAGTGATCTTTTATCCAAAGCTACTCACTGATGAAGGCCACAAGCCAGAAACTAGTCTGGGGATATTGGATGAGTGTGCACTAGATGAGGATTTTATGCACAAGCCTTCTGGCATCCATTGGATTACTCTGGTTGGCACTGAGTGGCACTACTGTATGGAGAATTTTGCCTGTTTTAATATATATATATATATATATATATATTATTGTTAAATTATACAATGTGCAAAATAAAATGTTTTTTAATATATATATTTTCAGATGTTTTACTTATTGTTACATATTGGCTTTCAATTGTTGGCTACTTCTTGCTCCAATAATACTCAGTTATGACTGGCAAATGGGAAGTATTCCTCTTGTAGAATCACCTTGGGATAGCCGCAATTTGGCAACTTCTATTTTTATTCTTTCTTTTGTAACTTTACTGCTTTACTGTATGTTTATTGCTAAGGTAAGTGATGCTTAGTTATTTATTGAATGTAGTTTTTGTTTTTTTACATTTGCAATATATAGAGTTAATTTTTATTCATAATCTTAACTTCTATTTTTTTCATTAGCTATAGTATTTTTATTAATGGTCACACAGTTGAGTTGCATTATTTATAATAATAAGTCATACACTTTAAACTTTAATAGATAAAAACGCTTTATAAATACGCAGAGCTAGTATATTGAACAAAACCATATTCTGGATTATAAATAAATAAATACACATGAATATAGAGATGTTTATTTATAAATGTAGGTTTATCGTGAGGAAAGCTTATGCTGACATTTACCTTATATATAATTAAATATAATTTATTTATTTTAAATTTTTTTACGTAGCAAATATTTCTTCTTTTTTATAAAATTATATGTATATTTTTTCTGCGATTTTAACTTGAAATTTAAAATGAATTCTTATAGTTTTTTAAAACATTGTAAAAATTACTAATTAAAAATATAGTTAATAAAAAATGATTATTTTAATATTATTTTAAAAGATTATACTTTTAAAAATAATTGCAATACTAAAATTTCAAGTAAATAAACAAATAAATAATGTTTGTTTTTATAGGTATCAAACTGATTGATTCACATTATGTAAACATATGTCATATTGATTGGAATATTTATACTACTATAGTCGTTTTTAACATTTACTAAAAGTGTAATAACCCTAATATTCATAAATACACACAGTATGCTACTCCAGAGATAATAAAAATTACAATATATAATTATTTATGATTCAGAATATAATAGTAATCTGTGTATATTTGTAGAAAATTAATAAAATATTCATAAACAGCTGAATATATTTGGAATATTTAAATAAAGTTACATTTTTCTAAAAGACATCCAATATTCATATTAGGTGATGGAAATAGTCCAATATGTATATATAAATGAATGCTACAATTATATTATTATTTATTATATATTATAATGACAATTTTCACAATTAAAATATAAATTAAACAAGTTTTTGGAGACATATTATAAATCAACAAACTTTATAATTAATTTGTAACAAAATAATTATGTATATATTTTTTAAAATTTTAAAAAGCTTTGGAATTGTGATTTTAACATGGATTTCTGGTCTTTTTAAAATTTAATTATAACTGATTAATAATAGAATGTTTATTTGCCATAGATTTTATATTGTATTGAAAGCAAGTCTATTATATCAAATTTTACTATGATCACCTGAAGGTGTTACATCAAGATTAAATGAATATCACATGATAACAACTAAAGTTTGCATAAACCATACAATCTACAAACTATTGTCAAGGTATCCTCTGTAGGCAATATGCAAATAACAGATGTTTATCATCTTTAACCATAAAACGAAATTGTGGGCATATCCTTTGTCTACAAAGGTCAAATCTTCCAATGTCTAATGATATTTTTATTTTTATATATTTTTATAAAAAATATAGCTTTTTAATAAAATAATCTGTGCATAATTATGGAAAAATAAAACATTTATCACAATTTTTTTTTTCAGAAATGATAACAAAAAAAATGAATTTTAAAAATATTTTTTAACTGATTGGCTATGGAAATGCCATATTGGTCTTTTTTATATATCTGTTGAGTTTGCAATTTTTGTTATATAATAATGCATTATGTGATATATACATATTAAATGTTCTACAAAGCTAAGATACCATAAAACACAACAGAGTAAGAAATTATAATAATTACCATTTAATAAAAAATATAAGAAAATTAAACAGATTTAAAATTAATTTTAATTTTTTTTTTTTTACAAACTGGATATTTGGGTATGTTAGCTGTAAAATTAAAATATTGTTTTAAATGTATTTTTACTTATAATTACACACAAAAAAAGAATAAATGGTTTTACTGGTTATTATTAATAACATTTTATTTTTTTATGAAAATGGAAATCTTTCATATACTTAGCAAAATCTAAGTTCTAATTAAAAGCGTATATTTAGACAGTTTTTTTTTTTTTTTTTTGCTAACAAAATAAATATTAATTATGTGATAATTTGTTCAAAATTATTTGTATAGTTTAATACTGGCATTTATAAAAATAGTAAAAAAAAAAAACAAATTATGATATTAATAGAATTTGATTAATTTATGTACCTGTGCATATATATATATATGTGTGTGTGTGTGTGCGTGTAACAGAACAGGAAGTAATATACTTCCAGTGAGATATATAATGTAAATAAATTCATTGAAAGCGTCAATTACTTTCTATTCAGTTAAATATAATCCGAGTTATTTATTGTTTACATATATATATATATACCCATTGCATAAAAGAACATTATTATATTATGGCCAATTTCTTTTACAAAATAATATTCAAAAATATAATTAATAATGTAGTGATAAAATTGATATATATATATACCCATCATCACACTAGACCCATTTCCTCTCCCTCTTACAACTCCCTACTTCTCCAACACAACCCCAATATCCTTTCACAACACCATTTAATCACAACTTTATAACCACACCTATTTTTGAATTATTTATTAATCTATTAATTATATAACAACTCGACATATATTTTTATATATCTGTTTTATATTTACCTTCATCAATAAATTATTGATATCCAAATTTATTTATCAATATCTATACATCTAAAATATTTCTATTATTAAACTTAACAATATTATAAATTAATTTATGACATATCCAACATTTAACAAATCCATAATAATACATTTATGTTACTTATTTTATCAAACTATATTTACATAATTTATTATTCCTAAAAAAATGATTTTAATATAAATTCCATTTGAATACCAAAATATATCCTCTTTTTTCATATCTTTTATTACCATACAATAATCTAATTTATTTTTATTACTGAACTTTAATATCTAAATCTAATTCTTAATCTAATATATATGCCAAGGTATTAAAATTTATTACAGTATGTTGATGATGTTTTCGTTTGGAAGTTTAGATATTAAAATGTATTATTCAATGAATTAAATAGTTTAGAAGGTTTAAAATGGAGTAAATCTTTGAAGAAAAAGCAATTCAGTATTTAGATATTAGCCGATAATAAATTAGATTATTGTATGGTAATAAAGATATTGAGAGAAATCCTTATCAAATCCAATCACAAATTACCAGTTTCATTTTTATTTAGAATAAATTATAATATAGTCTGAAATAAGACAAAATGTATTTATTATGATTTGTAATTGAATGACAAAATTATTTAAATTCTATTAATAATAATAGAAATATTTTAGATCTATAATATTGAAAAAATACTTGAACAAACCATTTATTTGAATGACAAATTTAACAGAAAAAAAAAACACATTTTACTACTCCTAATTTATAGATTAAAAATAATCAATACACAATTTACACCAACATTGAGAAAGACAAGGCATTGTATTATACGACAAAAACAAGAAGTAAATGGAACCCATCATATTTTTTGACAAACAATTTTGATTTGATTTGTATTCTGATGAAAAATAAAGAACATACACCAAATTTTTATTTTTTTTCACATCCCCCATATATGTGTGTGTGTGCGTGTTTAAAAGTAATTTTTATTAAAATAATGATTCAATATAATTTAAAAATTTACTTGTAAGGCATCTATCAATTTATTTTTAAAAAATTTTGTATATAAATTCTCCTTGCCTTTTTTTCTTTTTACCTACAAAAAGTTTTTTTAAGGAAAAACAAAAAGCTTTTACGAAAAATGCAGTTAGAAAGTCGAATGAATTATCTGGAAAATGACATCATATAAATGAGTAGTATATGCATTTTTTTCATTCTGAATTATAACATTAACTGACTGTTAAAATTTATTAACAAATCCAATGTTGCAAATAAAGTAAAATTAAAATATTATAAATAATAAAAAATTAGAACGATCGTCACAACTTTGATGTTAAGAATAACATCTATCTGACTAAAAGTAATATGTGAATGCAAATTATACATAAAAACAATTTGAATTCTATATAATAATATTTAAAGAAAAACTACTTATCCCTCTTGGCATTTTCTACTCATTAATGGTAATCATTGACAATACTATTGTATATTAATTGTTGCTACTGAAATTGCATTTTTTGTCAGATTAAATATTTTTATCTATTGACAAAATCTATACCTAACATAGAGTATTCTTTACAAAAGTAAATTCATAACCCTTAGTTAGGCATAGTGATAACAGAACGATTTAAAATGTCCCAGAAAACACAATAATTATATAATAGTGCCACTATAAAGCACTTCATGAGGGATATACAAAAGTTAATAATTATTTATAAATAAAAAAAAACATGATAACAGAACCTAAACAATAGAAAAAACAAAATATGTTTCAAATGTTAAATATACAATCATTTAAAAATCTAGTAATACACTATAAGCATGTATAGAAGCCTTTTTATTTAAATACAAATTCATATAATAAATAACATAATAGTTTATGTGATTGTGAAAGCATGTTTGGCTGTTTATATTACTTGTGTGATTGTTAAAAGAAATTGCTATTTGAATGCGGTTACATGTATGGAAAGTTAATAAACATTATTCTACCTTAATAATATACATTAATCAATAATGATAAATTTTTCATTTTATATTTTATTATTTAAATATAATGTTTAAATAATTTTAATTTTAATGCATTAAATTGGGTTTTTAATTGATATATATAGAAAATAATTTTTTTTTTTTAATCAAACAGTGCAATATTTGAAATAATTATTTTAATATATAAATATTTAGGTATAATGTAAATTAAAATGGCTGGTATAGGTTTGCTAACTTATATCATATTTAATATTATACATGAGTAACACTAATATTTTGGCATAGTAGTTTTATTTTAAATACTTTAAACTGGATAAAAATTTGGCATTTTTTGTCCATCTAGAGAGAATTTATGGAAATGCACTCCATTATTGTATAAAATCTTTATTTTATACTAAAACTTAATAAGTTGGACTTGATTGTTTTTTAATTTAATTTTATAAACAAATAATATTTTAAAAAATCACAGATGAAATTTTTAAATTTTAAAAACAGACTTGTAGATCAAATAATAAATGATATATGTTATCAAACAAGTTAGTGTAAACACTTTTTCAGAAAATGATTTTTTAATGTAAATAAATAAAGGTAGATTTATGATAGATCTATCATGTTCTGCTTTATAATCTGATATTTTCTTTAATTATAGTATTGGAAAGATTTTAATGTCAATTCTGACAGATAATATGCTGTCATTTTCTTTCATTATATTACAGTCAAGTTTATTAATTTTTATTTCTAAAAATAAAAGATAAATGAACAATTGAAAGTTTTCGTGTGTATTTGTTTTTGTTTTAAATAATAATCAACCAATTAATATGTAAAAATAAGTAAAAATATTTTAAAAACAACAAAAAATTATATTTTATTTATACCAAAGTCTTTGTATGATAACTTGATTAGAAGAAAATTAACTCCCATAAGGCATTTTCTTCTGTGACAAATAATATGGTTATCCCTTAGATTTAAGCTGTCTATAACATACTGACCTTTTCAGATTTTTATAAAATAAATGTGAATAAAAGCATTATGCAAATTTATATTATTAAAAAATGCAGGTCATTATCTCTTGCAGTAATGTAAATGCAACATTCTAAAACTGCAGAGCAATCTGTGCTTTTTTAAATAACATATTTTGTAACAATTGAGAAAGCAGGCAGATTAGTTCTAAATTAATTAACAATAATACTTGTCACAATAATGCAATTTTATAATTATATTAATAGTTTTGCATGCATATGTTAATATATTTGGCAAAGTGTGTTATTCTTCCTTGTCTGTTATCTGTTTAGCTTAGTGCTCTTTTGGTCCCAATCACCATAATCATAGCTGTAGTTTTTCCATTCAAGTTGCTGCTTCTATAATGTCTATGTAATATTTGTAATATGTAAATGAACTGATTCATATATTTTACCAATTTGATAATTGAATGTTATTAGCTCTTTTGTTTATAACATTGTTATTTGGGTAGTCCCGAGCCTCCTTTTTAAGTTCTGTCATCAAATTCCAAATACACTAGTTTAATGACATCTTATGTATCAAAGTTGTGCCCATGATCATTTTTGTGATTTTTTAGCACATTTGAAGCTGTACTATTCATTTGGTAATGCTGGTCTGGGGTTCTCCAAAATATACTGCTGTGCATCCTGGCTTATAGATCTGAAACTGGAAGACTATATGTAGGAATTTCTCTTGAAGTTTGTTTTTGGTATTGGTGATCAGTCTATTCAAGTTGGCTAGTGTTCAGAATTTGAAGTTGCACTTTTATTTGCAACTTTTTGCCTACCATTTTTAGTTTCTAAAGCTTTGTAATCCATAGTTTATTATGATGTATTATGTTTTTGTTATTTTAATTTTTGTTTTATTTTAAGGTTAATTTTTTTACCTTCTTTGATGAGTGCTTCTTGATTATGATATATGCTACTTAGATCTTTTATGTACACATCTAAGTTGTGTTTTTGATCTGCTTCATATTTTCAGAGTTAATATGACATCAAGATTTTTGATTATGGTTGGATTGCATGTTTTCTTTCCAATAGATTTATCATCATTTTGCTATTACATCTAGAAATTTAATGCTTTTTACAGTGTTTTTAATAGCCCATTACAATGATAATTCAGTGGCTAACTGGTTGTACATTTCTTTTAATGTTGGTGGAGTTTCATAGGTGTGTACATTGTCTATATATCTTTTGTATATAATATATTGATATATTTTTGGAAAGACTATGACAAGCTGTGACATTTTTTTCTTATGTTTTGTCAATGTAAAGCTCCATATTACCCTGCTGTTTGGAAATCCCATTGGTCATTAGTCTTTCATCTTATAATATTTTATTATTGAGTTTGATTGTAATGTCATTGTCAATATTTTCTAGTACATAAATGATACTTGCCTTTTCATTTCTTATGACCACTTTCTTCTGAAAAGTTTTATTATATTATTGATATATTTCAGAGTATTGGTCTGTACAAGTTTGTTTTGCCCAGTGATATAAATCTTATATATGAGCATTTGATTGATTGAACCAGCTTAAAGAATAACTTAATGGCATACTTTTTGAATCCTAATTGGTTTCTTAGCTATTCTACAATGATGCTTGTGGCTTTATAGTAATATGATTTAATAAAGTCCATCATTAGTTTTAGAGAGTAATTTTCTATGTGTAGCTTTATATCTTAAACCATTAATGCAGGTATTGCAGCCGATAGATACATCTTTAAATATTCTATTATGTTGTTTGCTTATTGCTGAATTTTCTTATGTAGAGTTTATAAATTTATCTTTCTCAGTTTTTATGTTGTATGGTTATAATTTATCAAGTTTTAACCTTTGTATTTGTTGTTAAATTTTTGTATGTAATTTGTTTTGTTTTAGTGTAAATCTGTTTTCTTTATCCCTTTGTAGGCAAATTATTTTATTATTGATTATCAATTTATTAAACTTTTGAATTATTTTATTCCAGATGCTATTTGTAGGTTTGTTAGGCACCAGTCTTAGTGTTTGCATCATTTTTTAAATATGATTATTTGCTTGGAATGTTTTCATTTGTAGCTTCAAGCTCTGCAATGTTTTCTAGACATGGATTTTCCTATGAGAACACTAATATATAAGTTTTTATTTTATCTGGTATATTTGTTTTTGTTATGTTGTTGATGACTTATTTCTGAGTGCTTAATTTTTTATGAAGAAGAATTTTAATTTTCTAATGTATTTGATACCTTGATTTTTAAAAAAGTTCTTGCATTATTTTTTACTTTTGTTAAGTTTTTTTTTTGCATCCTTTAGTTTGTTGCTGTATTGTGTTGGTAAATTTATCTGTCTAGTTTTACTTGGCAGCACTTTGGGAATATAAGCTTCTTTAAGCATTTATTCAGAAATCATATATGTTATTCTACTTTTGCAATGCTTTTGTTTGTGTACAATATTGTTCTGAATTGTTATTGATCATTTATACTTAATGTGTAATTTTTTATATCAAATTTTTTGTTTATCTTTATTAACTTTGCATATATTTGTTAGTATATCTGCAAAAGTGTGTTAGTCTTCTTTATCTGTTACCTGTTTAACTTAGTGCACTTTCAGTGCCTAGCACCATAATCATAACTGCATTATTCCTTTTGGATTCCTAGTTTTATACTAACCACTTGTTATTCCTAATATGTAAATGGGCTTCTGCCAGTTTGTAATTCAATGGTATTAGCTTTTTTGTTTATATCGTTGTTTATAATGATATTGAAATAAACAAATCAGCCCATTTGCATATAAAGAATTATAAATAGATAATATAAAAACTGCAACTTGAATAAACTAATGCAGCTGTAATTATGGTCCTCAGCACCAAAAGTGTATTAAACCAAACAAATAATATATCAAAAAAAATAACACACTTTGCCGGCAATAGTGCTATTGAGGAGGGATGATTACCTTCTATATAACTACAATTTAAACACTGATCTTATAAAATTTATTTATTATTACATAATATACAGTTAAACAATGAAATTGAAATAAAAAAGTTACAAATTAAATATGAGTGGCCAATAATAATTTAGAATGATGTGGTATATAAACAAGTACATTTAAAAAATACAAGAATAAAACCAGATATTCCCAAATGCTATCATGTAAAACTAAACAGATCAATCCACCAACATGGTAAAGCAACAAACTATATCAAAACCTAGCTATTAAAATATATAATAAGATGATGCACAAAAACTTAGCACTTGTAAAATATAAGAAAGCAAGATGAATTCTCTACTACAAAATACCTCAACCAATAATATGTTGTAAAACTTTATCAAAAAACCTAGACATCAAGTATACCAGAAAGTTAAAATTCTCATGAAGAAACAAAGTTTTAGAATAAATATCAAGAGAAACAAAACAACAAACCTAACAAAAGCCAGCATAATACATAAAATAAGAACATTGCTTTAACATGTCTCAAAGCATGTGAGTTGTGCATAGGAAAATCCACACTTAGAAATCATTGCAAAGGTTGAAGTTATATATGAAAATTCACCAAACAAAAAAGCAATATTTAAATAAACAATACAAATACAAATCTGTCTGGGATAAAATAATTCAAAACTATAACAGATTCAAAACTGAAAATAAAAGTAAATTGCCTAAAAAAAGATAAAAGAAATAGTTTCTTATTAATGGGCAAAACAAATTATATATAAAAAACTAAACAACAAATTGAGAGGTTAAAATTTAATAAAATATGAACATACAATATAAAACTTATGAAAGATAAATGAATAAATTCTCAAAAATAGCAATTAAATATATAATATAATAGAATATTTAATGATGTATCCATCAATTGCAACACCTCCACTGATTTGCTCAAATAATATTTCTTATAACTAATAGTGGATTTTATGAGAATATATTAATGTAAATCCACATATACTATCATAGAAAGCTAAAAAATAATTACAGAGTACATAATATACCATCAAATTATTTTTTGAGTTGGTTCAATCAACCAAATGTGTATATAAAGAAAGAATGCTGATTTATGTCACTGGACATAACAGAGTTGCACAAATCAGTACCCTGCAAAATATTAATAAAAGTAGTTATAATAAACAAAAAAGCAAGTTCATCCATCATTGATGTACCAGAATAGATTCATAATGATATTGCAGCCAAAATCAGTAACAAATATTATAGGATAAAAGATTTCCAGCTAAGGAGATTGCCACCAGCAGAATATATATACCACTTTATACTGGCAAAAACATAAAAAATCTATCATAGACTTCTTAGAAAAATATTAACATTGCCTATTAATCACTAAATCATTATTGCAATTGACATTAAAAACATGTAATAATGACATTATATTTTTGGAATTAATAATTAATAGGCACAATAATGTGCTACAAAATTATGGTAAAGCCACTTGAAATAAAACATACAATTCAATAGCAATCAAAAATCTTGATGTAGTACAAACCATCAGGATTTGAAGAATTTTCTCAACAGAAATCATCAACTTTGCAAATGCAAAGCATACCAAAAACACAACATTGATGTATACATGAAAGATCTAAATCACATAGGTCACTATCAAGAAGTACTCACCAAAATGTTAAAAAATTTAACCTCAAAATAAAACTAAATTTAAGATGGCAAAATTACAATAAACTGTACATTACAATGTTTTACACACTAAAATGGCAGCTAAAATATAAAACACTTGCAAATAAAGGTACAACATGAACTTCTTAATACTATCTAGCTTCAATAAGCTCATAAATAATACCAAAGTCAAATTTCAGGAGATAATATTCAGCAAATAGTCTATGCAATTATGTGTGGTGGTTTAGGATGAACAATGGTATGTTTTAGAAAACCAGACTAACATTACCACAGTAATAATTCAGCTTCAGTATGTATACAAATAGGCTAAAGAAAATCCATAATATATTTTACAAAAATGAACATGGACATAGTTTTGATCCATTAAATGTCAAACTAATATGTTTAGAACTCAATAACAGAAAGGGGTATCAAATGGTAGGTTGGTACATTGCAAATAATACCATTATAAGTAAAGAGCTAATAACATAAATTATTAAAACAGGCAAAACTCACTATATGTATACCACACACACAGCAAGCTAGAATAATCAATGGATGCCAGAAGGCTTGTGCATAAAATTCCTATCTAGTGCCTACTCATCCAATATCCCCAAACAACAGCTATACACAAGCATAAGTGATGGTGGTCATGTGATGTTTATTAACATGCAATTAATTAACTGATTAAAATATGTAAAGTATCCCATTTGCATATTAAGATTAATAAATAAATACTATGAAAGCAGCAACATGAATAAAATAATATATCTATGATGACAGTGCACAGTATTGAAAATGCACTAAGTCAAACAGATAATTCATAAAGAAGGATAACACACTTTACCAGGCATAGTAACATGCATACAAAAAGTTATTACAGATAAACAGCAAAGTTAAGATAAAAAAATTATTATATTATAGCATATATACTACAGCCAATATTTCCATATTATTTACATCCTCTCCAGAGTGACTCAAAATTATCTTCATCCTTTTATCATTAGCGAAGCTTAACACTATCAACAAAATAATTTCTTTCTAATCAAAACACTTGTAAGTAATAAAGTTTTAAAACTATTTTTTTTTCTTTGAGAACTTCACTAATAAAAATCTATAGAATTTTTGTATCTGAATTGATGAATTCTTTATAATCACTCTCAAATATAATCATAGATTCATGGTAGGGCAGGAAATTCTTTCTGCTTATCCTTTATTGAATATGATTTTGCTAGTTTATGATGATTAATAATAGAACATCATGATTAAAGTTTTTACAAATATTTATTAAACAAAAGCTTCCTATAACAAAATCTTTTAAAATAAAACTTTCATATTAAAACGTTTCACAAAATAATATTAGTTATTTAAATATATTATATCCATTTTCAATTTTATCATATTATGAGTTTGTATATAGCTATTATAGTGCATTTTGTGCAATTACAATATATCATTAATATTTTATAATTTTATATTTATATTTATAGTTAAGATGTTAAATTTCATAAAAATAATGGTAAATTTAAGGCAAATGCTGTATTAGACATACACTGATTATAAATAAAAGAATAGTGCAAATCAATATATAATCAAAACTTTAATCAAGTGAAATAAACTTATGATTACAGGAGGTAATCATTTTATAAAATTTTTTTTTAATTTTATTTAAACAAAGTAAAGAAATATTTCAAGCTTTTCGAAAGGTGAAAAGTATTCTGTCTTTTAAAGCATTAAAAATTATATAACTTTGCTTGATTAGATATACCATTAAAAAGAAAGTGAAAATCCTTGAATATATGGCAAATCTTAATTTTCAGTTATTTAAAAATCTAATAAAAAAAATCTAGAGTTAAAAGAAATGAATATTTTTCTGAGCTTGCTTCAAATTTGAAGATAAAATTATTAACAGCAATTTTTAAATTAAAACTGAGAAATATTAAATTTTGTACTTTATAACACCTAGTGTGTTGTCCTGTGTAGCTAGATCATTAATAAATGATGCAAGAATTAAAAGTTACTGAATGAGATACAATATGTTGCTTTTCTGAAAGATTATCTATTCATCTATTTTTGAATATGTTGTATTTAGTTATAAATTTGTTTTTAAATGAGAGTCATGTTATTTAATTATTAATAATTTTATCACTTCTTTATAAAATTAATATTATGTAAAATATTATTTTATTTAGTATTTATTCTTCTTTTAATAAAACAGATATGTAAATAAAATTTCATATTTATAGTATTCAAAAGAGATTAAATTACACAATTTATTGACCATGTTACTCAACCATGCATGCTACATATATTTCAAAGTTAATCAGTGCTCCTTGTAGACTAGAATAATGGTTAATGGATATCTGTGTTTAAAAAAAATAATTTTAAAATATAAAATTATTATATTTTATTACTATTTCATTTTAATAAAACATAAATAAAATTTTAATATTTTTAATATTAAAAAGCCAACTTGATTTTGCAGTAAAATAGAAAATAACCTATTTTAATAGAAATTGATGTCCTGAGTCTGAAAATGATGTCAATTTCTTTATTTTAGTTCTAGTTGTGGTGTAATTCTGTTCTTATACTATCTACACCCATAATATGTAATTCCATGCTGCCATGCATCTTTCTTAATACTACAATTACATAACTTTAATTTTGATTGTTTAAGTGTATTTATTATATAGTATGCATTGCAATCACATTAAATGTTATATTGTAGTTGAGTTTTGCCTGATACATTCACAACAAACTCTCCCCAGATATGTAATAAAAAGAACACGTTTAAAGTTTGGATGCAGATATGAAGCCATATGCTTTTCTCAAATCACTTGTTTAAATAAGTGTTTATACTCTAATCTTACTTGACTGCAAATGATATGCTAATATTCCTTTTCAAGGTTATTTATCAGTTGTACTTAATACATTACTCAACAAGTTCACAGTCTATGCATCTTTTATTTTCATTAGTATCTGTGTGTTATTGTGAATATAAAAACTTATTTAAGTCTTTATTCTTGAAATTATTATTATAAGTATTTTAAGATTAATATAGTTAGATTATCAGGGGTTCACAGAGGATTGAGTCTACAAAGTCCTCCAAAGAGATTCAAGAATTTCAAAAACATATATTCTATCAGAAATGAAAATAGTGACAGGAATTCTAACATATGTTTTGAAGGAATGCAATGTAAACTCACAACTCATACACCTTTTACTTTCATTGCCACATTGTTTTGCTTGTGTATTCTCTCTTACTTAAGAATAACTTAAACATCAAATTGCCAAATTTCTGAAAAGAAAAATTGTTAAAAGATATATTCATACCTATAGAAGTTATCATAAAATAATATCCCCTTTTATCAGCATTTGGAAGAATATTCAGTCATGTGTTTCAACACAGGCATGGAAATTGTAATATTTCTTGAATTTATTCAGTTATTGTTTTATTAAAAAGTAGCTTCTCCATATGTATATCTGCAGGCATCATCTTTTTCTTAAGTATTCTTAATTAAATTCTTAATAGATAGATAGATAGATAGATAGATAGATAGATAGATAGATAGATAGATAGATAGATAGATAGATAGATAGATAGATAGATAGATAGATAGATAGATAGATAGATAGATAGATAGATGGATGGATGGATGGATGGATGGATGGATGGATGGATGGATGGATGGATGGATGGACGGACGGACGGACGGACGGACGGACGGACGGACGGACGGACGGACGGACGGACGGACGGACGGACGGACAGACAGACAGACAGATAGATAGATAGATAGATAGATAGATAGATAGATAGATAGATAGATAGATAGATAGATAGATAGATAGATAGATAGATAGATAGATAGATAGATAGATAACCTGTATTTTTTATTTTAATTATGATTAGTTATTTAAATGTGTTATTGGCATCCCTGGTTTAAGATATGCATTTACTGCTTTAATTTCTCCATCTTAAAATAAGTAAAAACTCGACCATTGTTTTGTTTGCAAAGTAGCTTTTAATTGTGTTTAATGTAGGAAACAATGAAATTGCATGTTGCATTATAACTTTTATTTACAATATATCCACTTCAATCAATACTAAGTTATTGAACATTTTACATAATGACAAAATAACATTTTGCACTATTGTCAAGTAATCAGATATGACATAACAAAATAAAATGCATTTTTTTTAATTCAGCATGACAAAATTATTAAATCCCACTTGTTCAAGTTTTTACAGTAGAAGAAAAGTTTTCATTTGCAGGCTAGTATTATTAAATAATATAAAATGATAGAAGATGAATGTAACAATCAAGCAATATTTTATCATATTTTAATAATGATTCATTAGCATCTCATTACATATAAAAAAAAATTTTTTCTAATTACATAAAGAAAATAAGTGTAAATGCAAAAATAATCAAAAATTAGCTTTGCAATATTAATTCAAAAATAAAAGTAATAAAAAAATTATTGAATCATATTTTTTAAAAAATAAATAAAATGAATAATAAAATTCCAATTTTAATTGCAATTAAATATGCTCTGGACAATATATTTTTTCTTTAATACATTTTTTTTCATGCAAATGTAATAGTAGTAGTATTATCTATAAATATAGCCTTTCTAGTTGTTTCGATGTTTTTATGTCCACATTGATTCTGCAAATATTCTCAATTTTTTTAAACTTTAAGGTTACACTTAGTAAATATTTTATTGTGCAAAATATTGTAAATAAGATATAGAAATGTTAATAAAGGCAAAACCAAAATGCATGTGTTTTCAATATATGCTTAAAAAACACTACTAATAAACAGGATTATGTGCAATGCATGTGAGTTAGAAAATAGTTCCTACTCTATTATAAAATTTATTGATTTTACAAATGTTAATGTTTTTTTTTTATTATTTATACTTTTTAGTAACGTATACTTGAGGGTAGTGTATTCTGATATAGCATATGTCATGCCTTTACATTCTATATTTTTTATTTTGAATGGCTTTCAGTTTAGACATTATATATATATATATATATATGGAGCTATTTTATAAGTGGCTGTCAGTTTAGACATTATATATATATATATATATATGGAGCTATTTTATAAGTGCTGAAAGAGAAAGAATTCAAAATTTTTATCAGAATGTCCCTATCTCCAGACCTATCATTTTTGAGCTTATGGCTCACCTCAGTGGAGCACTGGGACTTATGGCTCACCACTGTGGAGCACTGGGACTCTAGAAACTAGATATAGTTTCCAGAGTCCCAGTGTTCCACTGAGGTGAGCCATAAGCTTGAAACCAATTGGTCTGGAGATAGGGACATTCCAATAGAAATTTTGAATTCTTCCTCTTTTGGCACTTATAAAATAAAGCTTGATTAGAGCTATTGGGTAAGCACCATCTAGTGATCATTAAATGCAAGCTTAAAAGCAAGTTACAAAATATATGACTTGTTATATATATATATATATATATATATATATATAACAAGTCATATATTTTGTAAATATATATATATATATATTATATATATTCTACAAACCAATATTTCAACCAGTCAATGCTATGATATTATTTAATATATTGTTTTACATTTTTTATTATATTTTACACAACTTTTTCTTGTTTCATATTTGAATCACTTCAAATTCTTTTGCTTGTGTTTGATATTTTAAATATATTGAAATATTTCAATCTTTTCTACTTTAGAAATTATGATTTTATTATATTTCATGTAGATTTTAAATATATTTATTTCAGCAAAGTTTTTGATAAATATATATGTAATTAGATGTCTATTATAATATGGCGAAAGTAAATAATACGATTTTTTTAATTTTATATTACTGTGAATGTCACCTGATAGTCTTTTTTTTATTCTGTTATATAAAAATAGTAGAGTTCAGATAATATATATCTTTACCTAGATTTTCAATATTATAATATATATATTATAGATCATTGATATAATATTTATTATACATAATATATATATTATAGATCATTGATATAATATTTATTATACATATGTTTATGATTTTCAGTTTATATAATGAAAAAAAAAAAGAATATTCTGCTTTATGAATATTGGTTACACAGACAAAACTTTTTTATTAGATAAAAATTGTTCTAACATCAAATACTCCTTCATAATCCTTTGCATCAAGAGTTCATGCTTGGAATGAATTCTAATTGCTCTGATTTACAATGTGAATCTATTTATTTTGACAGTCATGATAGTATGAATGAAGAATAAGGAAAATAGTAATTTTGAAGGGGGAAAAGATATAATATATAATGCTGAAGTTTAGCATTTAATCTTTAGTGTGTTTTTTTTATGAATTGACATGTGTCTGCTTGACGTCACTGAAAATCCGTCATTTTTAATGCTATGGTAAAGATTTTACCATCATTAGAAAGATTATAAAAAGTTCTGTAAGATTCTCATCTCTCTTGAATTATTTTACAAGTAAAAAATCAATAAACCTGTCATTAAATGTTGAGCAAAAAAGAAAGCTTGATAGTGATTGGTTCTTAGCTATCAAGGACATTCTTATTGGCTGTCAAGGACAAAAAAAACTGCCTAAAGAAAGAAAAATGCTATGATTTTCATTTTGAAAAT
The DNA here is from genome assembly GCA_028023455.1 of Epiperipatus broadwayi. Classification (NCBI taxonomy): domain Eukaryota; kingdom Metazoa; phylum Onychophora; class Udeonychophora; order Euonychophora; family Peripatidae; genus Epiperipatus; species Epiperipatus broadwayi. The sequence goes on along the minus strand of JAQFVV010000098.1, from coordinate 1,402,354 downwards.
GATAAACAAATGTTTTAGACCATTTTAGAAGTATTTTTTGACAAATTATAAATTATTTTGATAAAATAGATTTTAGTAAAAATATTTAAGATTTTAGCAAAAAAAAAAATATTTATTTTCCATAATGTAAAACTGAGAAGGAAATTATTTATGTCAGCAACTTTTTTTAATTCATTACTAACTTTCGCTTTTAAATTTGCCACTATCGAAATTTCTAAAATAAATAAATAGAAATTTATTTTTGAAAAAACTTTCATTAATTTTCATAACCTGACAAATTATTAATATACTTTTTACAATCAAATGTAAAGTAAATATAATATTAAAAGATGAATATATTTTGACAGTTGAGTTTGTGTCTTCACCAATTAAAAATTTACACTTTTATCTCACTTGGCCAATAAAGTACCAGCCACTACAAGGGTTAATAGATATGCAAAATATTCTATTACTTCTCAATGTTGTCTTTCATTGAGATATCAGTATTGTTAATATAGATAGATATAATAAAGCATTGACGTATTTAATTTTTGATAACACATTATTATAAAAGATTGTTATGGAAAACAAATAGCTATACAGATCAGTTACTACAATCATGCATAAGCAAAAAAACTAGACATAATAGTTGGAAAACTATTCCTCTTTTTATAAATGAGTAGAAATTGCTTTTATGATAACGTTGTAACAAAGCATTATCAAAATCCACTACAGGATTGAGGTTATTCAACAAATTCACCTGTAATTTTTGTAACTAATAACATGTATCAGATATGCTTTCTAATGAATTATTTTCATGTTTTAGATACATTTAAAAATATTTAAGTTCTTTATTTTTCTATAATTATTATATCTTATTAGCTTTATTATTTTTTTATAGAGTGCTTGCTTTATAAAGAATGTAATATTTATTTTTTACGTTGTATTATTAAATTAGTGTGAAAATTGTATTTCTAAAAAAAAAATCAATATAAAATTGCTAGGAATAAGTGGGTTAAATAATAAAGTAAAACAAATTAGTTTTATTCAAAAAAAATTTTTTAAAATTTATCAATTTGTTTTTATTAATTATGCTTATTATTTAATAATTCGCAAACATTTTAATCAAGTTAAAAAAAAGCCAAAGTTTATATAAATGTTTTTCTATAAGTTTGTAATTTATTTAATCTATTAATATGATGTTTTAACAACAGATGATTTAATTGCTTCATTTTGTCATTGTATATATTTAAAAGTTTTCAAAATTAAATGTTAAACATTAAACATTAAAAAGAATTTTAGTTGGGAAAAAAAATACAATCAATAAAAATGAATTTTGATTATTAATATGTAAATTGAGTTTTATTTTTATTAATGTTAAATCATTGTTTAAAAAGTGTAAATTCAATATTCAATATTGGAATTTTTTCTATCATTTAATAAAATTTATTTTATTAAATAGAAAATAATTTTAAATCTTTTTAATATATTTTTTATAAAGAAACAACAACTTTATTGTCATTTAGTTATCATCACCAGAAAATATTGTTCATTGGTTATAATCAAATGAAAATTATTAAATTTATAAATATCTGCAGATTTTGCCATTAAAATATTATTATGCTATACTATAATTCAGTTCAATGGTTTGATTGTTTTAGCAAATATAAATGTTAAGATTATATTATTAGATAAAAAATGGTGTATAGCATCAGATATTAGTTTTATGCCATTGACAAAACTTTTCCAGAAATTATTGTTAAAAACATGGAAAACAAAATTGGACATAAAATATATTAATTCTAGTTTCTTATTAAAAATTATAAGATCTTTCATCATTTATACCAATATTTTTATTGTTATTTAGGATGAATAGATAACAATATCAATGTAATCTACTTTGCAAAAGCTAACATTAGTATATGGAACTAATGTTACTACCCAGTAACCAAACTTCAGCTTAACAAACTCCAGGTTAAGGCTAGAAATTATATAACTACTATTCTATTCACTTTATTTAAAAATTGATGAAAAATTGAAATTCATACCGGTTTTCCCCTATTCTATTGTTTATATATATATATATATATATATATATATATATATATATATATATATATATATATATATATATATATATATATATATATATATTGTGCCAGGCATTATCAAATGGCCTTGCACAAAGTCTGTATTAAGCACAACAAATATAAAAATGTGCTAGATTAAAAGGAAGTTGGGTCTGAGCATTAAAATACCCACACATACCAATTTAAAGTAACATGAAATTGACACAGAAATATTGTACACATATAATAAACTCATGTATTTTTTTTTTATTTTTTAGTATATTTTTTATGATATATCAATTTATGTATTTTGCTTTTCTCTGAAAAATTCAAATAGAGAAAAGCAACCTTTATTAAACAAATGAATCAAATGTTGGAATGTATTAGTAAAATAAATAATTGAAGTAATTGTTCCAACATACTTGTATACATTTTTCATTTTTTTAATTACTTCTCTAAAAACTAATTTTATTCTATAAACAAAGAATGTTAATTGCTTTTGCAAAAATCTGACCAAAAGCAAAATGTTTGATAATGCTATAATTAAAATGTTATCTTTTTTAAAATATAAAATAGAAATTCTTTTGAACTGAATAGCTGTAATCAAGTGATCTGAGCAATCAAGATAGAAACTAGTCTTTGTATCAAACCCTAAAATGGTAAAATTTAATCAGAAAAATTGTAAGCAATGTAATGTTATAATCTAAGTGATAAGCTAAATTAAAAGGATTGGCTGATTCATACTTCTCAGAGGGCTATCTGTATTGGTTCTTATGGGTGATTTTGATGTTAGTCAATGCTAGGAGATTCATTCTTTGTTTGGCAGTCATTCTGGGCAAGTCATTCACTTTTTTTGGTTCCAGAATTCTCCAAGCAACCAGCTACTTAGAGATTAATTTATGAACAGGACTATTAGTGACATTCTTAAGAACAAATCCATTATACAGTTCTTCTAAGAACTCTTGTCTTTTGTGGATTCGAGTAACCATTCGAGACAGTATATGAAAATTTATTAATAGTCCTAATTATTATTTGATATATAAAAAAGGAAGATATGAAGCAATCTACCAGAGAATCCAGTAAAATCACCATGGGGTAGACAACCAGCCAGTGCACCATCCTTTCTTTGTCCCAAGCCATCAAGATGTGACCACGCCAGTTCCAGCCACCCACAAAAATGACAAAAGCCGGCTTGCCTATGCCTAAATAGATGAAATCCTCACCACACAGCCAGTTAACTTGAAACCCACTCAGAGCCCAAAGGAGAAGAATGAAGACACCAACATAAGTTTGTTTTAAGATATTTTATTAATATTGGCATAATTAACTCTGATATTTCCTGTTAAATATATTATTGTTATTATGTTTTTTATTATTAATCATTTAAATAAGAGAGAGTTGTCTCTCACATATGAATATTGAATTTACGGTTATTAGGGCATAAATGATAAAGCTTTTACTTAAATCTTTTGAGTCAATTTTTTTATTTTAAATTCTAGTATTTTCAACAAAGATAGCAATGAGATTCTTTTTTTGTTGTTGCTATTCGTTTTCCTCTTGTTGTTACTCCTGAAATTCGTCATATATAAATATATATATATATATATATGTGTGTGTGTGTGTGTGTACATACGCTTATAATATTCGGTAAATACGATATCTCATGTTGAATATCTAAGAATGTATTTAACCATATATCCTTTTAGGTTATTTTTTTGTCACTGCTGCACCTCATGATGCATGTAAGAAGGGATTGATATATTATAGATTCCCTGTAAACAAGTCCTCTAATAACTCTATATTTAAAATAGTAGTAAGTGTATAATTGTGCTGCACGTATATACATGTATAGAAATTTATCTATAGCAAAAGGGAAATAGATACAGTACCTTATGGTGAGTACGATATAGTATCTGAGCCAATGCAACCTTGTTGACTTGTTGAAAAATATGAAATTAGTGAAATATCTCATATTGAAAATATACGTATGCACAGTTTTTTATTATTATTATTTTTGCTATCAATAAAAAGGTTTTAAAGTACTGAGTAAAAGCCTATGCCTGTATGACCAAAAATCTCATATCTGTATATCAAATCACACAAAGTAAAATGTATTTCTACAGGGTAAAAAGATCTCAGGCCACTTCCATTACTTATAAAACATTGTAAATAGCTTTATGGATTTATTGTTTTCCTTATTTAAAATTGTATTTTATCTATTTCAATGCATACATGGGTTTGTAACCATTAATTATTTAGTATTTTTTTTTATTATATCATCATTAGTATGAAATGGTGGTGGGTATTTGGGATTAAATAAATATTTAATCATAATATTAAACTTGTTTCATTTTCATATTATTATTTATATTGATAAAAATGTGTCATTTCTTTATCAACCATGTACCTATAATAATCATTTATCTTACCCATTTGAAGACCCTAGATGTAGAGTGACCAAGCTAGCCACAAGGGATATCACTCTACCGGGATGTTAAATCTTATTCTTATGCGCTGCTGAACATATGGTATTGCACATCCTTCTAGGAGAGTGAAAAAAATTCATTTTTTGATTCTTTTCTAGAAGTGGCACACAAAAGTCTATTTTGTAAATAGATTTTTCAAAGGTGTGTACTTGCCATCATTCTAAATATTTGGGCATTCAGGTAAGATATCAACTAAAGGGTGTTTTTAACTGGAAAAGTCCTGTCAATCCACTCTTTCTATCAATTTAGCTGGAAGTACCAATATACATGAGTACAGACAATTGGCTAAATTGATATTCATTTATTTATCTGTTGAATCTTGGTCACTTCATGCTTAGTGCAAGATTAGGAAAAGAATTTCACAGGAAGTATGGTCTGGTACAGTAAATATATATATATATATATATATATATATATATGTCATATTATTATTACTATTTGCGGGATATTCCATGTAGTGAAAAAGCTAAATGCTGACGTTTCAGTACAATATCAAGTACCTTCCTCAGAGCGTCCTCTTTCTCAAATTATATATATATATATATATATATTAAAATAACAAAAACAAATTTTAATCATGTTAACTTGCTGTTGCTTGTATTTATGATCAATAGATGGTGTTTTACCAAAAACATGGACCAAGTGTATGTTTGTTTACATAAATGACAAAAGTGTCAGAATTCACTATCTCTTTCATTTTCCCATCCTCAGATCAGCTGATTTCATGCTAATTTTGCTATCATCAGTGAAGGATAGAGCTAGAAACTAGATCTAAACACTGACTCCAAGTGTTTATGCAAAAAGTTTCTATCAGTTTGCAAGCATGAAATTTTTTGCAAAGATATATATATATTGCAGAGACTTTGAATATGTGGTGAAACTGAACTGAGATCAGACCCATATAGCTATCTAGCTTGTTAGGCTGAGTTTGAAGACTTTACCGGTCTGAAAAATTTCATGCTTACAAACTGATAGAAACTTTTTGCATAAACACTTGCAGTCAGTGTTTAGATCTAGTTTCTAGCTCTATCCTTTACTGATAATAGCAAAATTAGCTTGAAATCAGCTAATCTGAGGGTGGGCAAAATGAAGGAGATAGTGAATTCTGACTCTTTTGTCGTTTATGCAAACAAACGTACGCTTGGTCTGTGTTTTTGGTAAAACGCCATCTATTGATCATATATATACATATATCGTAATGGGATGACGTAAATACTATTTTCTTCTTTGGAAATGCGATATTTAACTGATTTTTGTTGATTTGCTTTGAGTTGTGGACAAAAAATGTTTTATTCCTCTCTTTCTGTTAACGGTTCTATATATCTTATCGATTTAAGTTTACGTTTTTCTTGTTTCAATTATGATGTCATTTTTATTAACTGTATATTTAATGAATGGATGACAAACGACACTTAAAATTTAATAGTGATTTTGTTTTCCTTTGATAATTTGGGGACTTATATATATTACAGTGTGATTATCTATATGTCAGTATAGTTAAAAATCATTTAAAGTTATAATTTTTAAATGACTAGTTTGTACGGAATTATTAATATATAAAATTAATAATGGTTTGCCTTTTTAATGATTATTGTTAATAATGATATTCAAGATAGATGGCATGTAAATGGAAAAATATGGGTGATTTATTTTGTAAATTATGTAAGAAAGGAATTGAAAATATTAGGCATTTGTTAATTGAATGTAAATGCTTGAAAACAGAAAGGGTACATATAATGAAGTTGTGGAAAAATAAATATGAAAAGAGTGATTATACAGAAAATGAATTATTGGTTTTTATGCTGGGTTTGGGAAAGATAAAGGGGATTTAGATATAAAGGTTATAGAGTTGACAAAAATTATGTTGTGAAAATGGGATAGAGCAGATTATGGGTAAATTTAGAGTGGGGGATGTAAAAGAAAGTGGCTAACAGGTTTATCTGGGCATAATTGCTGAGATATTCTTGACTTCGTTTAAGGAGAAGCCATAATACATCACATCACATAAATGTGAGGAGTTTGATGTATTCTCACAATATATATATATATATATATCACCCACCACCCTTATATAAAAACAAATAAATATTATTTTTTTTTTTTTTTTTTTTTATTTAAAAAAAAAATAAAAAATAAATAGAGAGAGAACAACTTTAATTTAAAATATAAACCAATATAGGTTGTGGTAAAAAAAAAAAAAGAGTAAATTTTTTACTCATTTTTGTTTATCATATATATATATATATTACTAATGTTTTTGAACATAGGTATTTATTAATTTTTCTCCCTCATTTTTCAATAGCCAACAATTTCTCTAAAGCAGAAATCTTATGTGGTCGTAGTAATAACATGATTATAAAAAGTAGCACTTAGAAAGCACATTTAAATACATTTGTATTGCTTTACTCTATTTTTCTCACTATCTTTATATTATGATCTTTGAACAAGTATGACATTGTAAAGTGTAATTTTTAATACTTTTTAATTTACTTTATTAAAAAAAAATATTTATTATGACTAAAAAAATAACAACATAAAACAGAAATGTAAGTGTTCATGAAGATAATTTTAACTAAAATTATATTGCAAATACGGATAACTTGATTAGCTTATTTAATTTAAATGAAGTCATTCAAAATCTCCCTTCTGAAGTTTATGGAATTAATTAGATATTGTTCTATTTTGAAACCAATAAACTGAACCATCAAAAAATCATTCAAGATTGACAACTGCTTAACTCATATTTTCCTTTTGATCCACGAGTAATTTAGCAAAGCATTCATTCTTCTAAAAGAACTTCAGTGAGAATCAATACTTACAGGCAAATAGTATATAAAACTAAGTATTGGACAATCATGCAATTATAAATAAATCTAGATATATGGCTTGAGCAATCATGATTATACTCGTTTACAACATTATCCTATTGATAACTAACATACACCATAAATAAAAATAGTAATGGTATTATTTAAGTGGCAAAATTACGTGATTATTAGAGCTTTAAAATGCTTATTATTTACTTTTCTCTAAGATAAATAAACAAAGTTTAATGAAATGTAATATCTCAATAACTGAACCCACTTTGTTAGAATGAAATTTATCTCAATTATTTATAATAAAAAAAAAATGTAAAAAAATATAGATGGGTTTTGAATTTTAATTACAACAAAATATTAAAGGTACTTGTACTAAAAAGGTATTTTATTAAAAAAGTTTTTAATAAATTGTTTACTGCAATATAAATTTCTAATAGATATTAAAAAGTTACTATTCTTTATTGTGGTTAGTAAAAATAAAGTAAATACAAACTTCTAAGGTTAAATAAAAAGTATTTAAAAGCATGTCATTTTAATTAGTCACCTCAATACATAACGTATGTCAATAATTATTATAATGTTAACAAGCACTTAATAACAAATTAACAATTTGAACTTTAAAATTGCTAGTTTTAACAGTGTTAATATTTTTTTTAAAAAAAAAATATTAATTGATGTAAACAACAAAACGAATTATATAATTTTGTTTATTTGATATTAAAAAAAATAATTACATTAACAATAATGAACCTTAATTTTTAATTTTAAAAAGGTGTTTAAAAATTATTTTATCGTTTGAAATATACATATAGTCAAGCGTTGGTGGCCGAGTGGTCAGCACAGCTTTTTTACAAGCAGTTGTCCTGGGTTCGCGGGTTCGCTTTCTGGCCGATGGTTTGACACATGAAATATATATATTATAATTAAAAATCAAATTTATATTTGTAAATAAAAGTATTATTATCTTGTCATGTTATATATAATTTGGTGTAAATGATATGCATGCTAGTATCACTAACAAAAGCTATGAGTATGATATCAGGATCAAAATATCGAAAGCTGCTTTGCATAATATAATAAAACTTTTATTTTAAGCTTTTCTTACTCAGCATTTTTAGCATGTATATCAATTACAATTGTATTGGAAAAATTAACCAACATTTATATAATTTCTTATTATAATATAGTAACAGGATTTGAGAATTAGAAATTCATAAATCAAAACTCAGCTAAATTATTCTCGTGATCAAATATCATGTTAAATTTGATTCAAACATATTGTTGACTATCTTCTGAACTACTGTAAATGTCAATAAAATGATCAACCTTTTCTTCTTTCAAATAACTTGATAACGTTCTCTGAAAGGATATTCATCTTATGAATAAACCATGGGATCTTAGAAGTATTTAAATCAGATAATTTTGAAAAACATGTAAAATAACAAACATGAAAATGTTATTCAAACCATTATCTATCCATAAGTTATAGATAATTATAACATTATTACTTTAAAAAAATATTGTTTTTAATCAGAAAATAATTTTCCATTATTGAATGGATATAGTACTTTCTAATGTTCATATCACTCCATCTGACATGCATATATACAAATATAATTGAACTAAAAGAGAAACAATATTTTTCTGTCTAAATAAAAAACACTTTCAGTTGTTAGATTTTATTTAATAATATTGTGGTGTAATCCAACAGTTGAAAAAACAAACAATTTACCTATGGATGCTTATATAATCTTCCATTATCTAGCTCTTATGTTTATTATAGCATTTTAAAAATGATCTTATATACAAAACTAACAATAAATTATTTTTGTAAACACTATAATTTCAGATGTGGATAATAAGGATTTCTTATACTGTAGTTGGTGTTTTAAACTACAATGCTTTCTAAGGTCTATCAGTATTTTTTTTTTATTAAGACACTTTTTGTTTTTGTAGCAAGTTTTGTTTTTCCATCTTTTGAAAGTAAAATAAATATCATGAGACTGCTATTTTGAAACATTAAACAGTTCACTACTTTTAAACAGTGCTGTTTTTTATAGATTTATAAAACTGATGTCAACTTCCCAATAAATATATGATCCTATTTGTAAGAGTAAGAATTATTATATTGGAGTATGGCAAAAATATATTATTAATGCAAGTGTTTTTGTTATTTTGTTTAACATATAAATACATTTTTTTTCTAATTCCAACTTTTTATTATAAATATCCCCAACTATTGTAGTTTCAAAAGTATTATTTTGTTATTTACTTAATCATATTCTGTTCTGTAGATGTGTAAAATTAATCATCTATTCTACATTTTCCTGCATAGTAGTCATTTTTACATTAATTTTTTTTTCCTTTTTTTACTAGCCGTGCTGATTTTTCATTAACCGCTACTCATAAACAAATTTTTTTTTTTTATTTCAAAAAATTAAAGAATAAAACAAAAAAAATAAAATAAAAAGATGAATTTTGTTACTTCTATACAAATCAATCCTTAATACACAATTATTTGTTTCATGTATGACATGAAATAGGTTTGCATGGCATATTACAATGATGTCTATTATTTTTTTCTGCAACCAATTTGTTATATTAATTATATCTTTTCATTGTATTCTATTTTCCACCATTTAAACAATAACCATCGTAAGTCTTTAGGATGTCTTTTTCATATCATAAAGTGTGCTTTTTCCACAAAACCATGTTCATGGTTACCATGCAATACTTTTAAAGAAACCCCATGTATTCACTCACTTTATATTCTAATTTAATGAAGCTATATTTTTATAATAATAAAAAAATCACATCTTATTCAGAAAGGTAAAAAAACACACTGTTTTGGTCAAATATTTAAAAAATATTATGTAGTCTTATTAAATAAATTGCTTTTAATATCTTTATATTATTTTAACAGAGACACCATTTTCCTATTTATAACTAATTTGGTTACAGTAGTTATATTATTTTCATAAAGTAATATATTTTATCATTTGTTAAATGCAATGGTAGCACACTGGGGTATATATTGCTTCTCAATATTTACATCTGCTTTTCAACCTCAAAAACTATATGATTCACATTCTCAAGTTGATAAACAATGAAACTATAAGTTGATGAAAATTAAGTTATTAGCTTAATGGCTGATAAAAAAAAAGTTGAGTTCTTAAATGTTAGATAATAACTACTAAACCATAGCTTTATAGGCAATGTTCAAACTATTAAAAATAGTTAGTAGATCATTTTTCAAATTTGAAACAATAAATCAAACATCAACATATTTTAAATCTAAATGCCAAAATGGAGTAATTCTTATTTTTATTTTTAATCCATTTAAGTTAAAGGCTCTGCTATTATTATTGTATGGTATTTTGATGTCTGATGTTTAAAAACCAATACAATAAAATTAGAAAACAAAGATGGATATAATATATGTCTATATTTAGCTGTTTTCATTTGAACCTGCATAATATAAATAAATTTTAGTAAACAATCAGTTACATTTGATAATTTATTCTACATCTGCTTGGCAACTGAAATATTTGTAATATTTCTTGATTCTTGAAAATCATCATCTATTATGATGGAAAACATTTTCTTGGTAACAAAATTGGTACTTGTATTATTTCTCAATTCCCTAAATCCACATTAGGGTCTCTACAATTTATTCATCTATGGTTAGAAATATTTTCTCAAATAATAAAATTAATATTCCACAACAATTACTACAGTGTTTACTTATCTTTTTATTTTTTATATAAACTTGTGCAATAGCAGCATTCATAAAATCAAATGGTACAACTTCATAGCTTCATATATTCCTAAAAAAATCTCAATAGTTTTGAAGCTTATAACTCACTGCAATGTTTTAAAACCTTTTTAAATATCTTATCAAAATCTGTAGCCTTTCCATTTAAAAGTTACAATGATATTTTTTATCTTTAATACACTGGGTGGTTTTTGTTCTTCTCTAAATCAGTAAGTAGGTCAGATATATAATTAAAAACTACTTTCTTTATAGCTTGTATCATTATTTAAAAGGCTGTCAAAATGTTTCTCCCACCTTTATAAGATATCATCAGTATCCTGCTATCCATATGTTTAAAACATTACATTATGATTTTTTTAAAATTATAATACCTTCTATGCATCAAAAAACAATTAAAAAATCATAAACAGTATATTTATATTTTCTTTATAGTTTTGATCTATCAGTCGTTTTCAAGCCTTAAAAAATTGAAACTAAATTTTAATATTAACTGATTACAAGTATTTCTATTTTTAAATTAATACACTTTCTTGATACTATTTTACAAATTTAGTTTAGATTATTTAAAAGATATTCTTGATTAATAATGGAAAATAAAATATGTTTAAAAGAAATTTTATTTAAACTTTTTTTTTATTGTTTATTTGGTTAAAATGAAAAGATATTGTTTAAAATAAATATAATTTTAAAATTATTAATAATTGTATATTTTATTTTTTTAAAAAAAATTGTTAAATTTATATATATATATTACATTTTAATAAAGTGATTTTTTTTCATTTTACTGCTGAAATATTCGAAACAATTCTTTTATTTCTGATCTTTTTTTATACTTTATTGTTCTTTAATGAAATCTTACCATGATAAAGAAAAAATAATTTATTATTCAGTTAAATTTTATTTAATGCTTTATTACAATTTAATTTTTATTTTTCATATTGTACTTGCTTTAACAAAATAGAATGAATCTGGTCACAGATATTTATTTAAACTTATTTCGGTTTTGGTTATTATACATGCTTGGTGAATAAAATGTCAAATGTAAAGTTATTTATTTAAACTCACTGATCTTTGAAATTTTTTTATTATTAAAATCAGTGCTTTAAATCATAAGATATTTTTAACAGTGCAGCAGTTTTTCTTTTTTAACTATCTTTTTTTTTTCTAAACCCATTCACTCACATGGGTACATACATTTATATATATATATTAATAGTGCAGGGTAGATAAAAAATTTGGAGATCATACCTCAGTTTGGACAGCTAAATATAACAGAATAAAGAAAAAATAGAGAGAAATTGTATGTAATTTTATAATAGTATCCCAATTATCAAAAAAAATCAATGATTATCATGTTGAGGTAATCAAATAACCCACTGCAGACAAAAAAATATAAACACTATAATTTAAGGAGTTTTAATTTTGATGTGTTCTTGACCTCATTTTAATAAGACCAAATAAAAAGTTATTTATAGACTCTGACAATTATATTATTAAACCATCTCTCCACAAGTCAGATAAAAGAATATTAAAATGATATTAGCTTAAAATTGCTATTGATGATGTCATCAGACTGCTAAAAATAATCTTGGTTATTGGTACAATAACTTATCCTACTACATGTAGTAAGTACTTCATTATATAATTGTTATTTTTCAGTATCATACAACATGGTGTTTAATCACAATTTATTGAGCAAATAAATTGGGTTGAATTAGTATACACACCTAATAAAATGTCTGCCATAAAATCTATAATGAAATAAAGAATAAGAAATTAAGACTATTTTAAATCTAACTCGATTGCTAGTTTAATAAAATAGTGAGAGAAATTAATTCAGTACAAAAATAAGCATTTGTGCCCTAAATAACCTAAATAATATAATGATTTAAGCCAAACTCATCAGCAAAAGTTAACATTTATATGGAAATCAAGATATGAACTTCGGAAATAAGCTATAATTTTATTATTAAATCTTAGAATTAACTTTTGCATTTTTTTCAACAGTTTCTAACTGAAACATGCATATAAATGCCTATAACTTGCCAAGTAACAGTAAATATTGGCATATGGATAGAAACAAGATAGAAATATAAATAATTTAAACCCAAAATTTTTACTCCCCTCCTTTACATTCAGTAAGTGAACTCATATTCCCATGAAATATAAATATTAAAAACATAGAAAATAAATAAATAAATGATTATTTTGAGTGGTTGTATAAGTAAATAATATATGGAGCAATTAATTAATTACATACATATCACTTAAAAATAACCAAAATTAATAATTATAAGTTCCAGAATTCCAATATTTCAGTTGCTATATTATAGGTTTGCATAAATCTTTAAATTTATGAGTTTATTCAAATGTGTGCACACTAGGAATTTTTAGTTGTTCTTGCTGTCTCAAGGACAATTTCATTTTTTTCATAAGTTTCTCTTAATACAGATTTGAGGCTACTATTTTCAGCAATTAAAGCCATATATATATATATATATATATATATATATGGCTTTAATTGCTTATAGATATCTGTATATATATGGTTACAATATATATATATATTACAGATTTTATAAGTAAAAGCTGTACAGTTTGTAATTTTGCTTCATCTATTGTTAACTTTAACTTTTAATTTATCGGATGATATTAGTAATAATTGTTTATTCTCTTATCCACATATTTAACTTTTGATTCCATCATATTCTCATATGCATCTTTTTAAACTTTTTTCAGTTATCTGAAGTCCCTACCTTATTTTTGTTAAGGATCCAAGGAATAGTAAAACATAAATAATCAAAACATTTCTTTTCAAACTTCAAATGCCATTTATCTTTGGTTTTACATTACTACTGCCTTAGCCGATAACTTTACAACCACTTGTCTAAGAGATCATAAATTAATTTTCTATGTCATAATTGTAAATATTAAAAAGAATGTGTGATATACACATATTCACATATTGATTCTGAATTCAAAAAATCAAAAAATAACAATTGATGTGTCAACTATTATTAAATAGAAAGACTGTGTTGATTGAAATACATTTGTAAGCAGCCTATCAATATTCATTTACATGCAAATAATCACATAGGAGAATATTAAAAGATTTGGCTGTTTAGTTCACATAAAATCTCAAAGAGAAAGAGTCTCTTTTCAGTTGAAAGTATATAATTTTCTGTAATATGTTATCATTGCATATACATATTATACCTGTTTTATGATTTACAATTGCAAACAGTTCTAGTTTCAAATTTAATTCTTAATTCTAACTGTTCTCTAGAACAACTCTTTATCTCTTTTCTTTACATATATATTAGAAGATTTTTAAATTTTAATTTATAAATAGATTTTATATGTGTGTCATTACAAATAAATTTTAACTATTGATTATATATATATATATATATATATATATATATATAATTATATTTAAAGATATATATATATATATATATATATATATAAATCTTTAAATAGGTCATTACATGCCAAACATTTCTTCAAGAATCTTTCATAAAAACATGCATATTTATTCCACCTTTATTATTAAAAAGAAGTTGCTTTGACAATAGTTTGAAATTCTTATTGATAATGAGATTGCCTAAGTGTTGACTGGCTTTTAATGATTATATATATATATATATATATATATATATATATATATATATATATATATATATATATATATATATATATATATATATATATATATAAAGACATTCTAAACACATAATCACTTAATCTATTCTTCATGTTTTGTGTTTTTACCATCAATGTAAAATTAGTTTTACTCGTATAGCATGGCAATTTATTGATCAGTTTACTGAACACATATTTAACTATGTTGTTTACATTTTTCCACTTCTATTCTTTATTTTTCCTATCATTTAAATACTAAACTTTTTTTTTCTGCTTTTTAATGTTTATACTGCAACTTTCTTATTTGGTATAGCAATTAGATAAAAAGTACTTTTACATTTGAACTCAATTTTTTTAGAGCTGAACTTTAACAAGTACCAAACATTTTATTTTTTTATGTCCCTTTTATTAAGTTCAATAAAATTGTCTTTTTACAAAAACAATATATTCAAACACACACACTTCCTTATATGTCATAGCAAAATGATTGTATGTATTCACTTTACATTGTTGTATAGTTTGTCTAAAAATAGAATGATATGAAATAGTTCATTGCTATCAAATCCAGATTAATTATTAGCTAGATCATTTAATGGCATTACTTTTTATTAAAAAATCAAAGATATTGGCATTTAATAATATTTTCTATTCTTTATTAGTTAATTGTAAGATGTATGCATAAGATTTATTAACAACTTCAATCTTAATTTTACTAATTACACTTTAAATTTATATAACTTAACATTATGTCTTGTTTTTGTAACATTAAAATTTCTTACTGAGAGTATTTTATACTTTGGCACTTTTATTTTTGGAATTTTGTAGAATACCTAGAAAATATGCGAAAATCTAAGTATTTCATACTTGGAGTCCCACTTTTGGCATTGTATAGAATGCTTAAGCAATTTATACAATGTTGGATTTCACACTTTGCTAGTAACATATCTATATTATTTAGATATCTACTAAAATAAAAATGGATATGCAAAATTTTATTATATTTTTAATATTATTGATTTAAAAATAAATGTAATGCATAATTTTTTGTGTCATCTCAAATGTTAAAAAAAAATAAATAAATAATATATATATATATATATATATATATATATATATATATATATATATATATATATATATATATTTTTTTTTTATATATATATTAGCTGCAAATAATGAAATTAAAGCAATTGAATGTACTTATTTATATCAAACTGTATCAAAAAAGAGTAACAAAGTGTAAAATTTTCTCATGTCGTTCAACAAATATTGCCAAAAAATATATTTTTTTCTATAAATGCATGTTACTTTTTTTAGTTAAACTTTTATCTACTGATTAAAAGTAAATTTAAAGTTTAAAACTATTAAATAAAAAATATATAAATAATGAGACAAATGGACAAATTAACAAATACAACCATCTAAATGACCACATGCTATATAGAAATTCACAATGTAATTTCACTGAAATTACAATTTTTTTGTTAAAAAAAATAATTTAATCCTTTAAACATCCATTTACTTTTTCTGATTCCATCAATAAATTTTGTAAACCATCTACTTTTTCTTCAAATGTATTATATCAGAAATAATCTCTAACTTGTTGTTAATGAGTGACTTATGTCCAAGTACTACCAATGCTAACCATTATCCTAACTTATTATTAGTATTTCTCATGTGGCCACATTTAATATTGATGATGGTAGTTAAGTGAGTATCAGCTCATTATGTGACTTCTGCATCACTATAAATACAGAGTACATTTCATGATTATCATCAATTTTTGATAACTTTTTTCTTCATTAGTCATAAGATTGATCTACACTGGTAGCTTACATTAATGATTCTAGGCAAAGACTATAACTTCATCATTAAAGAGGCACCAAATGAGCACAATCAAAATAAATCTAAGCTTCACAATTGCAATAATATTTCTATTAACCATCTGTTCTTAGTACAGTTTACAGAATAGACAGTCTGCAATTTAGATTATATTGCTGATGTGATTGATTATGATTAATTTCTGAAATGAGAAAGTTAACAAAAATAGCACAGAACTGAATATTTTCTATTATATATCAAAATTTATTTAACTACTACTACTACTATTGCTGCTGCTGCTACTACTACTACTACTACTACTACTACTACTACTACTACTACTACTACTACTACTACTACTACTACTACTACTACTACTACTACTACTACTACTACTACTACTACTACTACTACTACTAATAATAATAATAATAATAATAATAATAATAATAATAATAATAATAATAATAATAATAATAATAATAATAATAATAATAATAATAATAATAATAATAATAATAATAATAATAATAATAATAATAATAATAATAATAATACAAGATATAATTCTATTTCATTATAACTTTGTTATATGACATCAAAGTTATTCATATTCCTAACATTAGTTAAACAGATCTATTGGAATATGTCCATGTCTTTATGAAGATTCATTAAAATTAAATAAAATCCAATAATATAATAAAAATATTAATAATAATAATATTCTATTGAAATCAGATACTTTAAAATCATAGATACATCTTCGATGACGATCACATTAATCTTATAATCAATAAATAAACAAATAAATTTCAATATTCTCCTTGCAGTCTTCAAGCCACATTTTCCTTTATATATATAACCAAAGATATTCTAAATTATCCAACCTTTTAAAATATTAAGTACTGACTTCTCAAGGTAATCTTTTACAAGATCCTCAGTTATGTTCTAAAAAATTAAAATATTCAACTACATTGCATTTAATTCCAAGAGTCTATTGATGATAAGTCATTATCAAACTACAGTGATCATAATATTTTTAAAGTAAGCCCTCATGAATCATAAAGGATTTTGAGTTAGATGTATATAATTACACACACATCATGTGGAGATTGTTAATGGAATAATTCACCCCACCAAATGTATCTTTAGGTTAAATAAACATATCTCATATATAAATTATAAGTTATTTATCAAAAGAAATTAATTAAACTGCAATGATAATAGTGGTATGTCTATATATGTATATAAGTGATTATTAAATTAATATTCAGCATTTATTAAATATTAGATGCATACTAGATATATGTTAGATGTATTTCTTAAACAAACAAAAAAATAAAAATTAATAAATAATATCTAATGGAGTATTGTTTTATCATAATAAATCTAAATTAAAATAAAATATGTGTACTTTAATAAATAAATAAAAAATTATAATTTTTTTAAAATACACTTTCTTTTGAAAATTGACAGTACTCTGAAGTGTCAATATTCATAATTGTGTAAATTTTATTAATGTTCAGAAGACTTCTAATGGTGAACACATAAATTTAAAACCATTTAAAGTTGATTTACTTTAAGTGTCTTTTTATCCTAATTAGACCAAGATGAATCAATGGGAAATGACACAGGTATTTCAATTGTTTTTAGATAATTCTTAAATAGATTTCTGAGATAGGAACAGCTATTCATTTTTATAGCAATTTCTTTTCAGGAACATGTCTGTTGATAATTTTTCTTTTTTTCTACAGAAGGTAATTATTGGGAGAAACTAAGCAAAAGAAATTCCATTTCCCAGATAGCCACTTTTTCCTCTACTCAGTCATAATAGAATTGAATCCAGATAAAGTTTGTCAATTATGTGAGATAAGAAAAAAAAAGTGAAAGAATTGTTTATATTTTTTTTTTAATGGCAACTCTCAACAATCATTCCTGGTCACTATGGCATTTTAGCTTACATTTTTATGAGACACTGACTTAAACTATTATTATCATAACTATCAATCTCCAAAAATATCTTAATATTTTTACAATGCTTATATATATATATTCTATGTAAACATAACAGTTTATGATATATAAATAGACAAATATATTTGAAAGTCACAAATCCATTTTTAACATACAAATTATATATTTTTACATGTTTTTTTATATATTATAATCATTAATATTTTCAAAATAATTTACTTAGTTTCTTTATTCATTCGATATATTGTCACCACTATTTTAAAATTTCATAATCATGAATAAGCATATATATATACCACAAAAGAAGATAAGCATATATATATACCACAAAAGAAGATGAATAAACAAGAAAAAATAACAATAACAAAAAAAAAGTAAAAAAAAATTGGAACATGTTCTTATCACAAGTTTTAAAAAATCACGGTTTTATAAATTGTCAAACTTATAAGTAATATATATATATATATATACCTCAAAATAATAAAACATCCATTATTATCTGCTAATAGATAAATTAAATCTTATGCAATAGAAAGATGTAATCCCTATCTTTTTTCACTGTCTCTCTCTCTCTATATATATGAGTGTATGTGTGTTTCCTTTAATTTTTTAAGTAAATATACAATACAATACTTAGTGGTAAAGGATGGATCCTTCCAATATTTACAATATAATTTTGATATTCTCATAGACAAATGATGAATTCATAGTATTATTTCTGGGAGCTTTCATGTAGTAAAAATATAATAGCTAAATATCTGATGTTTTGATACAATAACAAGTATTTCCCTCAGAATTTTTTCTTTTTCAAATTATAAAAATGTGTATGGTAAGATTTAAAATCATAATTTTTTTTTGTTATTTTCTTTTCATTCTGAAATTCTATTGGGTGAGAAGATTTAAAAAATATTTTATCTTCCAATAGCTTTTTCCAAATATTGTCAATTCTCTTCAATTCACACTTTTCATTTATGTTCTTTGATCTTTTAAAAATGTCTGTAGCTTCCCTTAGAAAACTCTAGTCATATTGTTCATTTTTTGCCAGAATTTGTATTTTATTAAAATAGATGTCATGGCTAGTTAATTTAATATGTGAATAAGTGGCTGTTATATTAGATTTTTCTTTAACTGACAATGTGTGCCCTACTTTTTATATTTATTCTATGATTACAATATTTGGAAACAGTTATTGGAGGATAAAATATTTTTTAAAGCTTCTCAGCCAATAGAATTTGAGAATGAAGAGAAAATAAAAGTAAAAAATAACGATTTTAAATCTCATCGAACACTTTCTTATGATTTAAGAAAGAACCTCTGAGGAAAGTACTTGTTTTGTAATGAAACATCAGCTATTTAGCTATTATATTTTTACTATATAGAAGCTCCCGGATATATATATATGCGTTTGTGTTGACTTTGTGTATACATACAAACACAAAACGTCTGCTTGCATTATTAAAAAAAAAGCAAAAAGATTTGAACTTTAAACATATAATAATAAATAGATTATATCTATAATGATATAAATATTTATTATCTATAAATATTTATAAATAAATTAGTTAAGTTTATGGTATTTCAAAAAGTCAAACATGTAAATTATATATAAGTAATAAATAATAAAAACGTTACCTCAGAAAGAAATTAGCTAAATGTAATTTTTATGTAATTTTAAAAAAGTATGCACATATAGCTTTGCAGAAAAAAAAGATGAGTTTTCATCACGTCTACATAATTTTCGAGGAAAAAAAAAAGAACTTTCATATAGAAAATAATAATGCCGACAAAAATTCAATTTAAATGTGTTTATTAATTTTTTTTTCCCTAATGAGTGGAGGAATAATTAATTAAAGTACTTTTAACATAAAATAATAAATTTTGGATAATAATTTACATCTTACAGATATATAAACAATGCAAATAATATAAGGGAATTTCTCCCATTCTAATATTATCTCTATACTTATAAACAAGTTCATGTATGCCATCATTATACCATGTCCCCATGTCAGAAGGAGATGATAAATGGTTAAATTTTAAAAGTACTGCCAAGAATATTAATTCCATTGCCTTTTGGCAGAGACCTAATTTCATGCACATTTTTGAATCGACTGAACCACATTTGGTCAAATAATGATTATGGAAGGCATCAAACCTAACAAATGGCTTTGCTAATTGGACCCTTTTTGCAGAAATTATTCTGTTTCATCATATCTACATTATTTAAAATATTCTAAAATTTTGTGCCAAAGATGACATTAAGTCAGACATGATATATTTCACTGATCTTATCTACAGTTTCACTTTTGGGTAGAAAGAGAAAGATAAATACTGTGTAATGCATATTGAATGAAAATTAATAATTATGAGCATATATATATATATGTGTGTGTGTGTGTGTACAGCCAGAATTGCAGTTATGTTAAGGTTTATACATGGACTAAAAAGCAATAAATATTACCATATGGAAGTAGAAAAAATCCAGTGAAATCGTATTCTGTAACAATTTTACTTCTTTTCTTTTACTATGTAATTCTATGATAAATGTTTATTTATTTGAAAAGTAAAGATTAATTTATTTATATTTTAAATAATAAATATCTGAATAATGCTTTCAACCTAAAAGGTCATATTCATAGATCTTAAACTCAATGACTGACACTCTTATTTTGAAATAATAATAGCATCAGCTGTGATGTTTAACAGCTATGAGTATGACTTTCTAGATTGAGACATTGCTCAGCTATTTATTATTTAAAGTCTCAATAATTTTTTTTTATTTGGAAGTGAGTGAATGTTTATCATAAAATCATATTACTAAGGCTTTAAAAATCAATTCTATTATTCAATATTGTTTAAACTATATAAATGTCTACAATAAATCATAGTCAGTGTTTCCAAAATATCTTTTGCTTTCTACTAAATTCTGCACTTTAAATTTAAATTGTATTCAAAACTTATAATATTATTATAAAGGCATCATAGTAATATTTGACTAGATAAAATGTTAAAGAACATCTATAATATAATTATACTAGATTTAGTTATACTAAGAATAAAAATGTAATAATTATTAAGTTTAAAATAGTTAATCATGCTAATTTTATCTACTGACGTAATGCTTAAATCTGTGTAAATTATTACAATTACTGTAAGAGAGAAACTGTCAATGCAAATATTGCAT
The DNA here is from genome assembly GCA_028023455.1 of Epiperipatus broadwayi. NCBI lineage: Eukaryota > Metazoa > Onychophora > Udeonychophora > Euonychophora > Peripatidae > Epiperipatus > Epiperipatus broadwayi. The sequence continues at coordinate 1,380,602 of JAQFVV010000098.1, read as the reverse complement.
TTATGTAGATAATTTGGTAGATGTGAGAAAAAATAGTATAAATACTTTTTATTTATTAACTATTCTTGATACTATTAAACTATTCTGTTAAAAAAGTGACTTTTTAATGTATAATCCTTTACAATTTCTTTTTAATCCTAAATCATATTAACTAAGTCTATCAGATTTGTTTTGCAATGATTCAATACTAAAGTTACAATTTTGTTTTTAATAATAATAAATATATATTTTAGTTTTCATTTTATTCCCAGATACCAAATATAATCAGGAAGAATACTGGCTCTAAATACATCACTCTTTTTCAAAACGTGGTGAGAATTTTTAACATTTTATTCAATATATAATAGGGTATATGAGCACAGACTTTCACATGACCCACCATTTTTCACTCTATCTCATAACACTGATACACTTGAACACATATATGTCAAAAAGATAAATAATCATCAATATACTATTTCATGCTAAACCAGCAATCATCAGTTGGTCCAGATTATCATCTCTATAAATATATACAATGAGTGCTCAGATATATATTAAGATAGCCAATATTTATACTTTAATGGACAGGCTTCAATCCACTCCATGCTCCAACTCTTAAACTGTCCATCCAATTGAAAATGTGATGATGGAACAGTCAAAGAACACACTGAGGCCAAGATTCTCATCACACTCATGTTAACCTAAAGTCAATCTGACCCCTCATGTACAGGATATAATCCATTTAATACATATATGAAGGATGGGCAGACATTTCTATTATGTAATAACTGAAATACAGGCTTATTATATACCTGTATCAATGTATGTAACATATAGGATATATGAGCATAGAATTTCACACGACCCACCACTCTTCACTCTATCAAATAACACTGATATACTTGAACATATATATGTCAAAAAGACAAATAATCACCAATATATGTATTTCATGCTAAACCAGCAATCATCAGTTGGTCCATATTATCATTAACATTATATTCAGAAAAACAAGTAATAAATTTTCATTTATTTTGAAAGATAATTATTTTTAATTCAAATATATTTTCATTTTTAAATCACATTTTTAATAATAAATATTCCATATATTTTATTTTTACAGTTGCTATTATTTTAAAACATTGCAAACCCATGTGTAAGATTGAACATTATTTATTCTTAATATTAGTAAAGTCTCATAAACATTTCTATATTTCTTAATATATTTGTATTTTGAAAAGCGTTTCTTTACATTTATTAGCTTTGAAAATGATTTAAATAACAATTATTATAAAAAAATACTTTTCAAACTTATATATATATATATTGAAGCAGTAAATCTGTAGTACATATTTAGCTTCACTGCCTGATGACATTACATACCTTTAAAGCAGGGTTTGAACCAGTTTATATGTTTATTTGGTCATCCGGAATGTTAAGCACATACATATACATGTGTAAATTCCTCCCAGTTTATCCCAAATGGTTATGTTAAACCAGTTGTGTTATTATTTTAACTTAATTATATTTTATTTCCAAGCTTGTAAATTCCCTTCACTTAGATAACTATGTATATGCGTATATATATATATATATATATATATATATATATATATATATATATATTACAGATACGAAAATAAATACGATTAATGTAAAGCTAAAGCAATGCCAGAAAGTTCTAGAAGGTATTATTACAATTTTAAAATGTCGGTCTCATTTAACTATTTCAAGTCAAACTAACAAAAATCATATTCTTAAAGCTATTTCCAATTTTAAAAAATATGTTTAAATAATGCATATTTGTTTACATCTTCCAATATTGCCAAATTTCAAGTGTAGGAGGAGTAAAAGTTCTAGAAACATGCAAAGAACGTGCAAAATGAGTTCAAATCACTCATTCTCTTGTGTTGGATTAGAGAATGAAAACAAAATGCATTCTGAGTAGATGGAAAATTTGCCCCCCTGATCTTAGATCGCCTTTGTCCTGCTTTTCCTGCCATGCCATTGCTATTTGAGAACTGTTTTGTTTAACTGTGAAAGAACTATTGGAGATGCTTACCATTATATTGTTAATATTGTGCCTTGCTGACCTTCGTATACATTATTCTAAATGGATGCCATAACTTCTCAAGGTAATCCATGTTGCTGAAGAATGAACTCTTAATATTCCTCACTTCTTTCCTAAATTCTAATTATATTCATAATGTATTCTTGATTTATATGATAACTGACTATAAGCTCAGTTATTATCATTCTTAAATTTATGATTTTCTCTCTAGAGCTTTAAAAATCTTGTTCTATAAAACGCTAGCACAGAATTATGTATTTTAAATCTATCTTAGTTTTAAAGTTTCATACTTTAGTTATCTTATTTTCATGCGGCAAAACTTATTTTAAACTATGTATTTTATTGAATTAATTTTAGTATGCTAATGTTTCAATCTAGCAAACGTATATATTTTAGCCATCATTCCAATATTTACAATATTTAAATAGTTAAATGTAAAATTTTCTTATTGATCATAGTTCGCTCGATTGAATATTTTGAAAATATATGCAGAATGGCAGATTGTTTAAAACATCATATTATGGAATAAGATAAACTTTTGTTGTTGACGCTATTGATTTAAATGCATTTTATGTTTTCTAAATAAATCTGATTATTAATCTATTTTAATAATTATTTATTGCTTTCATGCCATTAAGTGTTAACTTGCTTATAAAATAATATCATTTAAGAATACTTGGGGCTTGTTAAATAGGAAAATAATATTTTCCCCTCTTCTATATTTGACATCCTAATTTGCTAAGATTTTACATACATTGCTGAGTGGGCTAATATTTTGTCATGGCATTATGCATGATACTGTTACTTTATTAAGCTTAAATTAATGCATTAGTCATTTAAGACTTAAGCCATACTTGTGTTGCTTACTTATGATAGCATTTTTAAGAATTCGTATTTTGCATTATCATACTTATTCCTCTGGAAGTCCCAGATTTTCTTTATGTAACTTGTCTAAGAATGAGATTTGGAAGCACTGATCTCAGGACAATTGTTAGATTGTTAAGGCTCTGCATTGGTAACATCAGAAAACATATCATGAAAACCTGACCACTCATCTCTTCAGATACCACCTTGTTATAAATACAAGCAGATTCTTATATATGATAAAGCCTTCCAGTCCAAAGATGAACATGTATTCCATTCCTAATGCTATCATTTTAGTCAGTACTGCAAATTCTTTTTTTATGTGTAGTTTCATATTATCTATAAGACGTGATGCAGTGATGTTTATAAACCATTCATTTAATAATTAATAAAATAATTTTAGGATTGTCACAGTAAGGCTTATTTAAGCTATTCCCTTCCTCATTTGTACAGGCCCAGATGTGCTCATGAATGATAAGTTGTTTAACTATCATATCAAGAATAAATTTCTCATTGAAGGTGAAATTATAAATATCTTTTCATCATTACTTTAAAGTAATGGTCATAGCATTAGTAACATTAATATATTGTTATTTACAGTTCATTAGCATACTAAGCCATTTGCCTATGTGCAAGTTATTGACTGCATTAAATCTGTGCTATGTTTCTAATGTAAATTAAAATTGTTTATGTTCATTAAACTTTTGTGTGTTAATAATTACTCATGTGTTGTGTCTTACTGAATCTCACTCATTGAATTCCATTTAATCATTATAATATTGTTAGTAATATTTACAAGTTATTACTGATTATTTTAAATGGACATTTATCTCTGGGTTGTTCTGTCTTTGCTCATTCTGGATGGATACTATTTTATAATTCATGTTTATTTTGCAATGCTAGCTGTGTGCAATTCATTTAAATTTATAGATTTTCCTTTCAAATAAGATATTTGATAGAGCCAAGATTTAATATTATTTATTTATACTAATTACCCTGTAGATCTCATGTTTCTCTGCTGTGTCTCTGGGACCAGAATGAATAAAATTTCATCTGTTATCATCAGTGTTGTTCATAATGTTATAGTTTTAGAGAAGAGCAAATAGGGCAGAATCCATGATTGCTCCTGACCTGTGTATCTCAGGCATGAGTGGATTTAGGGTACTTTTGCTTAGATTCTAAACCTTGTTAAATGAACATACAATTCTGACCGGTACAATATATATATATATATATATATGAACATACAATTCTGACCGGATATATATATATATATATATAAGCATAAATTTAAAATCATGACTTAGTTATATTTAATTATACATGAAAAGGTTAAGTTATAGCAGTCACATATTGTCAATGTGCTTGCTAATGAAATTGGTTATGACAATATTAAATTCAATAACTATAGAAATATGTTCTAATGAATCATTAAGTTTATTGAAATTATGATTAAAATGTCAATGTGCTTGCTAATGAAATTGGTTATGACAATATTAAATTCAACGACTATAGAAATATGTTCTAATGAATCATTAGGTTTATTGAAATTATGATTAAAATCCTTAGATAATTTCATACAATTGTGAGAGTAATAGAATCATTAGGTAAAGTTCCTGCATTGGTACCTAAACATAAAACTATATCTCACTATATTCTTTGAAAGAAACTGTGCTTAAATTGATTTGCCATTTTTAAAATATTATCAGCATGTGTGAGGTTTACATTATTATTTATCACTATTTAATGTATAAATTATATTCTTTATGGTTACATTAATTTTTCTGTAGATTTCTCAAATTCTTGGTATTTCGTTTCTTTTTTTTTTAAGTTTCATTCACAGTTTATCCACATAATGAATTTCTGTTTCCCATTTTAATTAGAGATCAATCTTACCTCATATTATGGCAGTTGAATATTTTAAAAGATAAATAATACCATACATACTGTTAAAGAAAGTAAGACAGTCAAAGAAAAAAATTAAAAAGAAATATCATCCTGCTATAGCCATCTTTGATTATCCTTTTGTTTCTCTCAATCCATTATTATGTTATCCAATAATTTGGTGAATAAGGTCAATCTTGTTTTTGTATATGAGACTATATATTGCCAAATGTTATTATAAATTATGGGGAAATGTTTATAGCAGCTTGGGAGACCAGTTTGGACAATATACATAAAACATAGGTTTATAATGTATAATTACAATATAGCATCATATTTAAAGTTTTAATCAGGGTCATGGCTCAACAATATGGTTTTAAATTAAAAGAAAAAAGTCAAATGTGCTATTTTGATACCCTTATGTCTCATTTTATATACAAAACAGCATGGGATTATTTAACATTTATATAGATAGCTATGTCATTACTTTATCTAGTTAAGCTTTTCCCAAACTATGTACCAGGTACAGTTGACAGGAATAATATGAAGTACCATGCTATTTTCATATACAAATCAAGAGACGTCACCATTATACCAAATTAGTATTTGGGAATTTATTACAATTTATGTACATAAAAATATGCTTCTCACAGTATATATTTCGTGAATATTGAAAAAAACTTCATTATTTGTGATAACCATGTCTTGAGCAGTTAGAATAAGTCAACATTCATTGGCATGAAACCATTTTTAAAAATCAACTTAGGAACAGGTTTATATAATTTTTTTTATTTAAAATATTATAATTACATATACATTAATGTTTTAAAAGTCTAAAAAAAGAATTATTTTTGGAACTTATAACTATTGATACACACCTTAGAAATAAATAAATTATCATTCTTGCCCAGTAAAAAATTAAAAGCGATTAACTCTTAAGTTGGTGATAAATACTTCTGTTCTGTTGAGTATTTATTTGTTTGCTAGCATCCTTTTACAAACTACATTTTAATGCAAGTCAAACTTTTTTATGTAGAACGAATACATAATACTCATAAATAATTTTTATAGTTGATCAATATATCAATTGCTTCAAATATTGAATCAGTAATTTTAATTAACCATACCAAAGTAACATATTTTTACACTAGCTATTAGAATATTTTCTATATGGAAAATCAGAAATCGGTTTTTAAGTAAAAACACAATTGATAACAGATATGTAAAAAAATATCTGAAATATTTCTTGTAATAATTTGATAAATTCAAATATAATAATTCCAAAGTTTTTATATTTTTGAAATAATTTATATATGGAAATAAATAGAAGTGTGAGAAATTATTCATGCATTTTTAGAATCAAATAGAGTAGCATTAATTATAACATAAGAATAATGTCCTGCTCCAATAAACTCTTTTTAGTCATATATTGTGCTTACCAATATAAAAAAAACGTTTATTAAATCTGCATGAGAAATATCTTCCTGTGAAATGTTGAAAGAATAAGAAGGATTTTGTGTAGTTTGTAAGAAACTGTAAATATAATATATACTTTTGTGTTATTAAAATAAGTCTGCTAAATTAAAGATTTATGTTTTACTATAAAATAAACCATATTAAAAAATAGATGGAAGATAAGAATGACTGCTCTTGTCTTTTAAAGTTGTTAATTTTGTGTTAAAGATTTATAGAGGTCCTCACTGTTGTATTTAGGTGCATAGTCTTAAGGTTATAGTCTTAATATATATTTCTTAGGTAATGAGTATGCACTTAATAAATTCTTAGTTACAACTTTAAATTGTCTTAAAATATTTCTAATCATAAAAGCTTTACACTGACTTGCTGTAAATCAAAAGATTTTGTGAATGTTATCATGTAATAGAAATTGTGGACTTAATCAGTGAAGTATTCAATAGTTTCACGCTTGCAAATCAAAATTCTTTAGATTCACCTATATAATTAAAAAGTAGGTTGAAGATAAGAGTAGCCACTCTTGTCTTTTAAAGTCATTAATTTTGTGTTAAAAATTTGTAGAGATCCCTAATGTCATATTTAGGCACATAGTCTTAACGTTATAGTCTTAATATATATTGCGTATTAAAAGTATTTAAATTAAGTTGGTAAATTAGTATAAAAATTGGCTTTTTTCATGAGTGTTTAATAAAAGTATCTGAGTCAGAATATAGTAATAAATAAAATATTATTTTAAAAATATCAATAATACTTTAGAAATTGATATCATTTTAATTTATTTCATCTATTTGTCATACTACTATTTGTTTATCAAATATTTAGTTGATGTAATCATACAATGTTTTTTGGAGAAAATGAGTGATATGAACCTGTACATTGACATATATGAGTATAAATAAAATAGATATTAAAATGAAATGGATATTATTAAAATAATATCAGTAAATTAAATATTCAAACTTAACCACTAAATGTATCAAATTGAAAGTAAATAATCCAGATTTTTTTACTAGCACAGTATCAAACTATAATTCTGATAAGAAGGTAACCATCCTTCATATAAGTGCCATACAATTATATAGGTTAATCTTAAGCATCTCCGACTGGGAGGGTGAATATATTACATTATTGATTTTCCTTAAATTTCTATTTTATTACATAGTGCTAATAAAAAAATATAGATCATTTACATTCTAATATTAACACATAGTAAATTTCAAGATTTTGCAAGTGTTAATATGTAATAAAATAGAAATGCAAATAAAGTAAATAATGTAATATATTCACATTCTCAAACCAACATGCTTAAGATTGGCCTATATAATTGCATATCGTAAAATACAAGATAGCCATTCTTATCTTTGCAAAAGTTTTTGTTTTGTGACTTGGATTGAGTGTTTACTAGTTTTTAACATTGCTAATTGAATATTAAAATATGGCATGTATATGAAAGATAATATCAGAATTACAAATTAAAAGCACTAAAATAAATGATTTCTTCTATTGTTGTAAGATTTTTTTTTCATGTGATGTGAGATTACATTTATTTTTTTCATCATATAGTGACAGATAAAATGTGTGTGTATATATATGTCACTTCAGTTTGTTTCTATGTACATAGTCTTATCGCATCTTTAAATAAGTATGCGTTTTTTTATTATTTCTAGCTTTAGTAATTCAAATTCGGATCAAGAAAATGAAAAAGTCTATCTTTGTATATTTGTAATAATTTGTATATATTATATATGTTTGTGTATTGCATCTTGCTTTTTTCTTGTAAATAATATTATACTACATATATATTTAGCAACTTTTAATGTAAAAATATTTTTAAAAGATTATTTTTATTTAAGTTTTTAAACAAATTATAGTAATAGCTAATTAAGTTTTCCAGTAAAATGGAGAATTATAAACAGATTTTAATCATTAACTAGAAATTATAATAATTACTGACTTGAAAATTTGCATGAGTTATAAAATGACATATAAATAATTATTAAAATCTACTAAAGCTTGTTAAATAATATGTATTTGTTATTTTATTTATAATCATTACGAAAATATTTTTATTAAAATTGATATATATATATATATGAGATTTTGAATTTTTTTTTTCGGCACTTATAAAAATAAAGCTTGTTTAGGGCTATAGGTAAGCTCTATCTAGTGATCATATATATATATACAACAATAATTGAACATTTTACTACTTGCGAACTCATAAGAGGTTCAAACACTCAAATTGACAGTGATTCATAATCCATAGATCTTAAACTACGGAGTCTGAACACACTACAGGCCAATGATTTGTTGTCTGGTAGTTCATAAGAAGTTAGAAATGAAAATGATAAAGCTAAGTAGTTATCCATGAACTTGAACTAAAAGATATGTCATTCTACATTGTACTAATCCATGCAGATATTCATTTTATCTTTACAATGTAAACCAATTAAACAAGACAAATATTTTTATTGTGTTTTGATTTTAAATATAAACTAAAAATATATAATAAGTTTAAAGTTATTTAATACAGATATTTGTATATAATTGCTTTCTTTAACTTTGACCTGGTCACCTCACCATTGGATTAATTTGTGGTTTTGAAAAAAATAATTACAAGTTTAATTACTATACATTTCACTATGTCTTAATTATTACAATATATTTCCAAAACTGCTTTATTTAAAAAAAATGTTATTCAGATATCTTTCATTATCTTTCATCTATAATTTTTTTATTTCATAAATAATATTAATAATAATGATGATTATGATGATGATAACAACAACAATAATAGCGTTGTTGTTGATGATGATGATGATGATGTCATGACAATCTATAATCAAGGGCAAAAAGTTTGATAATTTTTACAAATCTTTTTTTTTTGTTAATATTTAGTATAGAACATTGATTTCGATTTAGCATTTTTTATTTGAATTCATATTTAATACTGTGTATAAAATCAAACCTATATTTATTGTACATATTCTATTGAATATATATATTCAGTAAATGGGCATAAAACTATTTCTATACAATTTATACAAGGAGAAGAGAAACTATTCCAGTCATCACCACTCAACATATAAAAAATTATAGTAAAGAATTTTCTTTTATTATTTTATTTTGAGTCTATTGAAAATAACCTTGCCATTATTTTATATCAGGGATGTCCGACAAGTCGATCGTGATCCACCGGTCGATCGCAGAGCCATTTTTGGTCGATCGTGAGGCCAATCTGGCAAAAGCTATCGGGTAACGAGAGAAACAAATTAAGTCAAGATTTTCAAGTTTTTTTGTTATTTTTGTTTTTGTTCTAATTTTTTTTCAATTCTAGATAGTTAAAGTCCACTAAGTCGTATCATTATTGAAAATAATATTTTTAATCTTGATTTAATGTAGTTAATTTGAATTAATAAATATTGTTACTAATTACTCATGCTGCTTTAATTCCCCTGACATGAGTTTTTTGGCCTGTTAAATAATTGTTATTTTTTACTAGGTAGATATATAAAAATGGTACTATTTCACACCTCCCTCCACTTAGCCTATGCCTATGACAACAAGTCGATCGCAAAACATTTTTAAAATAAAAAGTAGATCATATGAACACAAAAGTTGGCCACCTCTGTTTTATATCTTTAACTTGAAAATAATTTAGATATATTTTTTATTTAATTAAAAAAGTTATTATCATAATTTATTTTTTAAAAGACATATTCTATCCATGAGTTTGTCAATATTCTCCATAAAGTTGAATCTTCTCTTTATTTTCAAACTTTCATCAACTTTTTTTACTTTACTCTGTGCAATTTGTCTACACTTTAGAAATATTTTCAACATATTTTTTGCAAATTTCTATTTTATTTCACAATTTTCTTTACAAAATAATCTCTCCTAATATAATTTAATTAGCACACAGAAATAAAAAAAATTTCACACACAAATAAAATTATTTAAAACAAATTTCAACTCTAAAACAAATAAGTTTAAAAAAAATCATGAAACATTAAGGTAAATTCTTTTAAAACAAAAATAGAAAAAATAAAATTATATTAGTGATTTTAATAATATTAATTAAATATAATTTTACCTATCAAAGATTATTATAAGATTAAAATTGAGTTAAGTTCAAAAATAATTTAAAGTTTTGTTCTAAAAACTATAATCAGATTATATAATAAAATAAATGTGAGATGTCATCTATATAAAAACTATAATCAGATTATATAATAAAATAAATGTGAGATGTCATATATATATATATATATATATATGGCTGCAGAAAGGAGTTTGCTATTAACTGAAAGGAGACCCTTTGATTCCTCTTGGAGGCCTTAAAACAACCAAGCAGGGCAAATTCCTAATGTCCACTCCATACGTTCTTGTTGTTGCAGCTGTTATTACAATGTAATTATCCATACAGTATACGAACATGGATGGGCAGCTCACCAATACACATTAACCAGCATGGTGAGTTTATTGGCTTTTTACCTCCAAGTTTAAGAATATTTTTTCAATATGTACAACCATGACAGACAAAAATAAATCATGGCACTTATTTCCAGGAGGCTGTAAAGTCATCAACCAAGGCAGCAGTTGGTGGCCAAAGGCAGAGGGTACTAAGAATCCCCTGATTGCAGACTCAGGCTACCATTTGATGACGACTTTTTATTTAGGTACTTACAACTGCAGATCACTTTCAAGTGAAGTAAGATTGCAAGAGTTAAAAGAAGAACTGTCTTATATTAAATGGGACATTATTGGGCTTTGTGAAGTTAGGAAAAAAGGTGAAGAAACAATTGATTTAAAAAGTGGACATATACTCTACTATAAAGGCACAAATATTGGAAATACAAGAGGAGTAGGATTCAATATAAATAAAAAATGAAAGAATAACATTGTGGAGATTGATGGGGTATCAGACAGAGTGGCAAAATTAGTTTTACAACTTAATAGCAGATACCAAATGCAGATAATTCAGGTTTATGCCCCAACAAGTTCTCATAGTGATGAAGTTATAGAAGATTTTTATATAGATGTACAAAAGTCTTTTGATCAGAGTAAACAACATTTTAAAATTGTTATGGAAGACTTTAATGCTAGAATTGATAAACAAATGAAAAATGAAAATGCTGTAGGTAATTTTGGTTATGGTAATAAAAATGAGAGAGGACATAGACTTGTGGAGTTTGCAGAAAAAGAAAAACTTTATATTATGAATTCTTTTTTTGAGAAAAATGTTAAAAGTAAATGGACATGGAAGCATCCAAATGAAGATATGGCAGAATTGAATTATATATCGACTAACCAAGAATACATATGTTAAGATTGTAATGTTCTTAATAAATTTGACACAGGAAGTGATTATCGATTAGTAAGATGTAAGATACATGTTAATGCAAAACTAGAGAGACAAAAATTATTAAGACAAACAATATTTACAGTTGATATTCATAATCTTCAGAAACATTCTAATGAATTTAAATTAGAACTTACAAATCAGTTTCAAGTATTAGTAGATTTTAAATATGATTCAGATTTGAATGATATTAATAGGAAAATAAGCAATATACTTTTAAAAACTGCAACAAAGGTAGCTGGGAGAAAAAAGCAGCAATTGACCAATAAAATTTCTACTGAGACTAGAAAATTTATGAAGAAAAGAAGTAATATGAAGATATACAACAATGATGTATTAAAAAGGATTCAATATCTCAAATTTTGTAAAATGGTGTGGAAAAGAGTTGAAAATGACATAAGAAAGTATAATTGTGAACTAGCAAGGAAAGCTATAGAAGAGAATAAAAGTTTAAAGAGTGTAAAACAACATTTTGGTATTGGTAGAAAATTTATATCTGCAATAAAAAAAAAATATGGCATTATTACTAAAAAAAGAGATGACATCATAAAATGTGTAGAAGACTTCTATCAAGAATTATATAGTAATAAAGAACAAGGGTCTCCTATACATATTATATCTTTCGAATTGCCCAGAATTTGAATGAGGAAGTGATACATGCAATTAAATTATGAAGAAAGGAAAGACTCCAGGTAATGATGGAATTGTAATTGATATATTAAAAGAAGCGGGTGAAGAAATAGAAAAAAAATTTAGCAAAGTTATATACCAAATGTCTAAATGATAAAGATGTAGCAGATGATTGGAATAATGCAGTATTAATATTAATATTTAAAAAAGGTTATAAAGATGATATTAGAAATTACAGACCTATCAGTCTTTTATCAGTTTTATACAAAATTTTTTCTAAGATAATTACAACTTGTCTACAAAAAACACTAGATTTCCACCAACCAAGAGAACAAGCTGGATTTAAAAGTGGTTCTAATACAGTGGATCATATCCAGGTATTGAGGGAAATTATAGAAAGGACAAATGAATATCAGTTGTCATTATGCTTAGGATTTGCAGACTATGAAAAGGCATTTGAGTCTATAAACATTTTTTCAGTGATTAAAGCATTGGATCATCAAGATGTAGATCCAGGATATTGTCATATTTTGAAGAACATTTATAAAAATGCAACAGCAACAATTAGATTACATAATGATAGTAGGAAAATCAACATTGAAAACAGTGTAAGACAAGGTAACTCCATATCTCCAAAACTTTTTTACAGCAGTGCTGCAAGAAGTATTTTGTGGATTAAAATGGGAAGCTAAAGGAGTGAAAGTAAATGGAGATTATATAAGTCATTTAGATTTTGCAGATGATGTAGTTGTTTTTGCAAATAATGATTTAGAGCAACAAGAAATGTTGCAGGAGTTATCAGATGAAAGTAGGAAAATAGGACTAAAATTAAATGTTGACTAGAGTAATGTTTAATAGATTTTCTCAAAATATAAAAATGAAGATTGATTATGATGAGTTAGAAAAAGTTAACAGTTAAAAATACTTTGGTCAGATTATTAATACAGATGGAAATATAATGGATGAAATTAATCATAGAATTAAACTTGGTTGGAGTGCTTTTGGTAGAAATAACTTGATACTAAAAGGAAATATGCCTATGTGTTTGAAAAAGGTTTTTAATAAATGTGTTTTGCCAGTTCTTACTTATGGATCTGAGACTTGGACACTTAATAGAAGAGCAATACAGAGACTTCAGACCACTCAAAGAAGTATGGAGAGATGCATGTTGGGAATAACAAGAAGGGATCGAAAACACAATGTATGGGTAAGAGAACAAGCAGGTGTTACTGACCTCATTGAAAAAATTAAAAGACTGAAGTGGAATTGGGCTGGACATATTGTTAGAAGAGATGATAACAGATGGACAATTGAAATTTTAAACTGGATTCCAAGAGATTGTAAAAGACCCAGAAAGATACCACATGTGAGATGGGTGGATGAAATAAGAAAGTGTGCAGTGGTGATGTGGGAAGAGAAGCTAAAGATAGAAAAAGATGGATTGAACTTGGAGAGACCTTCATCCTGCAGTGGATTGATAATGGTTGATGATATATATATATATATATATATATATATATGTGTGTGTGTGTGCGTGTGTGTGTGTGCATGTGTGTGTAAGAAAGAGAGTTTATACATAGTAAGATTATAAGACTTAGAAATTAAATCAATTTTTCATCATGTTTAAAAATATATTTCTGTATATAAAAGACAACAAAGTTACAATATAAAAAATAAAGTACTCCAACAATATTTTAATGAATTAAAACATTTACAAAATCCTGAAAGAATAAATTAAAATTAATGATGCTTACTTAAAATGATGTCAGAGTAGAGCAAATTAAAGTTTAAAAATGAGTCAAATTATTAAAAAAGTGAAAAAAGAACAAAATGAAAAGAATAGTACATACTTAAAATTATGTCTGTAGAATAAGAAAAACTATAAGTAAAGATTCAAAAACAAAAACATTTTAATTTAAAGCATAGAGCCATATGTCTATAGAATCTATAAATTTTATACAATGTTGTAACTTGGAAAATATTTTACAATGTTTATTTTATCTTAGTTTTAGAAGTAACTTTACTAATTGTAGTTTGATAATTTATAATATATATATATATTGTATTAAAATATAGTGAGTTAGTTTATTATGTTAGTGAGTTTTATATTTCATATATACTATTAAAAGGCTATCCCGATATAACAATCAATAATTTCAAACTGTTGCCAAGGTAACATTCTTTAATAATATATATATATGTTGCAATACATGATTATGTACAATAGCTTTTTTTTATGTGTCAAAGCGTCAGCCAAGAAGCGAACCCCAGAACAAGTGCTTGTAAGGCGGCTGGGCTAACCACTCAGCCATCAATGCTGGTTTTTTTGGAAAAACAAAGTAAATGTAATTATATGATAAGTATTTGACTATATTAAGCCTTATTTTTTGTGACATTGAAAAAAAATAATATAGTCTTATATTTAAACCCGTCTCTGGTAATTAAATAATTGAATGGCTGTAATGCTTGAAAGCTTACAAGAAGTTTCAATAATAGAAATGGCAGAATTGGAAAGAGCCAAGACATTATAGTCCAGAGTCTGCTACTATATCACTGCACTAAACCCTCTCATGGCAATTATTCATTTTCATTTAATTATATCATCATCATCATTATCAACCATTATCAATCCACTGCAGGATGAAGGTCTCTCCAAGTTTAATCCATCTTCTCCAATCTTTAGCTTCTCTTCTCCACATCGCCCCTACACATTTTCTTATTTCATCTATCCATCTTACATGTGGTCTCCTTCTGGGTCTTTTACAATCTCTTGGAATCCAGTTTAAAATTTCAATTGTCCATCTATTATCATCTCTTCTAGCAATATGTCCAGCCCAACTCCACTTCAATCTTTTAATTTTTTCAATGAGGTCAGTAACACCTGTTTGTTCTCTTACCCATACATTGCATTTTCGATCTCTTCTTGTTACTCCCAACATACATCTCTCCATACTTCTTTGAGTGGTCTGAAGTCTCTGTATTGATCTTCTATTAAGTGACCAAGTCTCAGATCCATAAGTAAGAACTGGTAAAACGCATTTGTTAAAAACCTTCCTTTTCAAACACATAGGCATATTTCCTTTTAATATCAAGTTATTTCTACCAAAAGCACTCCAACCAAGTTTAATTCTATGATTAATTTCCTCTATTATGTTTCCATCTGTATTAATAATCTAACCAAGGTATTTGTAACTCTTAACTTCTTCTAATTCATCATAATCAATCTTTATTTTCATATTTGGAGCAAATCGATTAAACATTACTTTAGTCTTTTTAACATTTATCTTTAGTCCTACTTTCCTACTTTCATCTGATAACTCCTGCAACATTTCCTGCAGCTCGGAAGCATTATTTGCAAAAACAACTACATCATCTGCGAAATCTAAATGACTTAAATAATCTCCATTTACTTTCACTCCTTTAGTTTCCCATTTTAATCCACAAAATACTTCTTGCAGCACTGCTGTAAAGAGTTTTGGAGATATGGAGTCACCTTGTCTTACACCTTTCTCAATGTTGACTTTCCCAGTATCATTATGTAATCTAATTGTTGCTGTTGCATTTTTATAAATATTCTTTAAAATATGACAATACCCTGGATCTATACCTTGATGATCCAATGCTTTAATCACTGAAGAAATGTTTATAGAATCAAATGCCTTTTCATAATCTACAAATCCAAAACATAATGACAACTCATATTCATTTGTCCTTTCAATAACTTCTCTCAATACTTGAATATGATCTACTGTACTAAAACCACTTTTAAATCCAGCTTGTTCTCTTGGTTGGTGAAAATCCAAGGTTCTCTGTAGACGAGTTGTAATTATCTTGGTAAAAATTTTATATAAAACTGATAAAAGGCTGATAGGTCTGTAATTTCTAATATCTTCTTTATCACCTTTTTTAAATATTAATGTTATTACTGCATTCTTCCAATCATCCGGTACATCTTTATCATTTAGACATTTGGTATATAACTTTGCTAATATTTTTTCTGTTTCTTCACCTGCTTCTTTTAATATATCAATTATAATTCCATCATTACCTGAAGCCTTTCCTTTTTTCATACATTTAATTGCATTTCTCACTTCTTCATTTAAAATTCTGGGCAATTCGGAAGATGTAATAGATATAGGAGGTACTTGTTCTTTATTACTATATAATTCTTGATAAAAATCTTCTACCAATTTCATAATGTCATCCCTCTTTTTAGTAATAATTCCATCTTTTTTCCTTATTGCAGATATAAATTTCCTACCAATACCAAAATGTTGTTTTACATTCTTAAGACTTTTATTTTCTTCTACAGCTTTTCTTGTAAGTTCACAGTTATACTTTCTTATATCATTTTCAACTCTTTTCCGCACCATTTTACAAAATTTGAGATATTCAATTCTTTTTAATGCATCATTCTTGCATATCTTCATATTCCTTCTTTTCTTCATAAGTTCTCTAGTCTCAGTAGAAATTTTATTAGTCAATTGCTGCTTTTTTCTACCAGCTATCTTTGTTGCAGTTTTTAAAAGTGTATCAGTTATTTTCATATTAATTTCATTCAAATCTGAATCATGTTCAAAATCTACTAATACTTGAAACCGATTTGTAAGTTCTAATTTAAATTCATTAGAATGTTTCTGAAGATTAGGAATATCAACTGTAAATATAGTTTTTCTTAATAATTTTTGTCTCTTTAGTTTTACATTAACATGTATCTTACCCCTTACTAATCGATGATCACTTCCTGTGTTAAATTTATTAAGAACATTACAATCTTGAAATATGTATTTCCTGTTAGTCAAAATATAATCCAATTCTGCTGTACCTTCATTTGGATGCTTCCATGTCCATTTCCTTCTAACATTTTTCTCAAAAAAAGAATTCATAATATAAAGTTTTTCCTTCTCTGCAACCTCCACAAGTCTATGTCCTCTCTCATTTCTATTACCATAACCAAAATTACCTACAACACTTTCATCTTTCATTTGTTTACCAATTCTAGCATTAAAATCTCCCATAACAATTTTAAAATGTTGTTTACTCTGATCAAAAGCCTTTTGTACATCCATATAAAAATCTTCTACTACTTCATCACTGTGAGAACTTGTTGGGGCATAAACCTGAATTATCTGCATTTGATATCTGCTATTAAGTTGTATAACTAATCTTGCCACTCTGACTGATACACCATCAATCTCCACAATATTGTTCTTCCACTTTTTATTTATAATGAATCCTACTCCACTTGTATTTTCAATATTTGTGCCTTTATAATAGAGCATATGTCCACTTTTTAAATCAATTGTCTCTTCACCTTTTCTTCTAACTTCACAAAGTCCAATAATATCCCATTTAATATAAGAGAGTTCTTCTTCTAATTCTTGCAATCTTCCTTCACTTGAAAGTGATCTGCAGTTGTAAGTACCTAAATAAAAAGTCATCATCAAATGGCAGCCTGGGTCCGCCTCCAGGATATTCTTAGCACCCTCTGCCTTCGGCCACCAACCGCTGCCTTGGTTGGTGACTTTACAGCCTCCTGGGATTAAGGGCCATGCTTTATTTTTGTCTGTCATAATTGTATAATTGGGAAAAATCTTTATCATTTACACAAACATTCATTCTGCCTTATCAGGCACTGAGAAGAAAGACCATGGTGTTTTTTGATCTTAAACTCAGAGGTAAAAAGCCAATAAACTCACCATGCTGGCTAATGCGTGTTGGTGAGCAGCCCATCCATGTTCGTATACTATATGAATAAACATATAGTAATAACAGCTGCAATGACAAGAACGTATGGAGTGGACATTAGGAATTTGCCCTGCTCGGTTCCTTTAAGGCCTCCAAGAGGAATCAAAGGGTCTCCTTTCAGTTAATAGCAAACTCCTTTCTGCAGCCCATTTAATTATATATATATATATATATATATATGTGTGTGTGTGTGTGTGCAAAGAAATCAAGTCATATATTTAAGCTTATTATGTAATACATATATTGTACAAACTTTAAGAATAAAGTTTATTTAAAAAAAATATTTTGTTCACCAAATATTTTTATTTATATAAAACATAATAGTACACTTTATTTAGCTCAGTTTAAATAAATAATTGCATCGCATTTAAAAAAAACTAATGATTCATCAGAAAAGCTAAGCTTACAGCAGTTTAATAATTATCTGTATCAACCTAATACAAATTACAATATCAGTTTTCGATGCAGTTTGAGAATTATAATGTAGAATGAAACTTTTAGCAATTCAAAGCATAATTTATATTACAAAAGTTCCAATCCGTAAAATGTCAACAATAATTAAAGTTTAATTTGCTAGAAATAACTATACTCTATTCAATTTCTAACAAAGTAAATTATAAAAATGAATGGTATTCGCATGCATATATCTATATTGTAACGATCCGGAGAAGCTAGACTTACGTAAACTGCACTACAGGGCGCCATCTAGGCATTTGAACCTAGAAAAATTTATAAAGTAGGCAGATACGTAAGTCAACAAAAAAAAATTTTTTTGTTCTTAAATTTTGATTCCGGTCGTTAGCCCAAGTCACTAGCTCAGTGAGTAGCAGAGATAATAAAATATAACTTAATTTTATATCTTAAATATAAAAGAATAAAAGCCACTGCCAGAAATTAACACATAAAATATTTATTTACGCACATATAAAATCATTCTAAACTCGAGGAATAGGTTTAACATTTTTAGATTTTTATATTCTTATTACTCTTTAATTTTACATTTATATAAATTTCAATGATTTTAATTTTCTTTTTATTTAGATTGTCAAGTATGAATAGACTACATAGATCTGCATTTGAAAATAAAACATTCTATCCCTATTTAACCCTAGGCTAAAATTCGCAGTCAAACTGGCATCAATCCATCCGATACATTTATGTATTCAATGTAGCATGAAAATACAACAGCACAAAGATATTATACTGTCAGGAATGGACATCTGAACAATATAGTTTAAGAAAACATTGACTCTTGTCTAATACAGGAATATGACGTCTGTATAGCAAGAAGAACAATAAAATAAAAACTCCATAGGAAGGGACCGCGATCCTTTTTGCCGACTTACAATCCCATCCATAGGCAAAGGGTTGGTGCGGTGTATACAGCGATTCTGCACGTAGCGAAACTCATACTACATCTACTAATTACACAAATATATCCAATCCATTGACCCAATTCAACAACGACACCAATAACCTAAGATTTCCCTCCCCTAATATAACTTTACAAATCTATATAGCCATTCACGCCCGACTTAATTTTAACATTTAAATACGTTCGCACAGATTTGTTTAAAAAATGTTGGGTATAGATCGATTACATAGATTCCACGGTCAAAAACATTTCAAAATAAACATAAACGATCAAAATACAAAATTATTGATACCCACAATCGCAGAGGGAAACTTATAAGTAACCCAATAGTATTCACCATAAGATACTTGCGTTGTCACCAATAACTTAAAAGACATCCGAATAAATACATTTTAGATACTCACCGTAAGGTATCATTATTTATCGAATGTCTATATATTTTGATCAAATATGAAAACCAAAATATAATTAACCGCAAACGAATCCATGCAAGCGTCTATAAACAAATTAAAATTTCCTCATTTAAAATTTAACAATAAATATCAATACAATAAATAATAAATGGAAATGATTTTTTTTATCAAACGCACACATATATAAAATTTCACATTATCAATTTAGTTGACACATAAGTCAGAGAAAAGTTCCTTTTTATAAAATTTAAGTTTACTTATCAATCTTTAAAGTTCTTAATTAATGTTATGATTTTAACAATTGTTCAGTTCTATTGCTTACGGTAGAGAAGTCCATGTTCCCGTTGGCAATTCCCACGCAGACTTTCCTGGAAGACCGGTCTGATGTTTTGGAGGTGGCAGTTGCTGGTTCTGTTCTAGTATCACAGTCTTTGCATTTTTAAAATAAGTGAGTGAGGATGACAAGTGCGTCTTGTCGCCAGACTCACCAAAATCAAGTTGGAAAAAACTGAACTGGAACTCAATATTTTTTCTTTTTATAGTCCTCCTATGGATTCCATGAACAAAAAACGTCACTGTTCTGTTTTTTCGTTATGGTCCGGGCCTTTATTTGGCTTCCATTGGTCAAGCTAAAATCCCTTTCTTCTCTTATCTAACTTTCCATCTGACTTTTTAATTAAACAGCTTTTAGATAATTAATAAACAATCATTTCCATTTATAGATTACAGGAATTAATTAATACCTGTTTTTATTTTAACTTACGTTATTTTTTTATTAAAATATTTTTATAAATCTTTTTTTATAAAAAAAATACATTCAAATACCTTTTTTTATTTATTAAAAAAAATATTTTTAAAGTTTAGCATCTGTGCGAATGTATATACGTATAACAAACATTTTTAATTTTAGCGTTTAGTTTTTTACTTTTATTTGCGAACTTTTAAGTTTTTATTTTAAATTAATGTAACGACATATTTATATATCGTTACAATATTAATATTTTTTTTGGATTCCAAGAGATTGTAAAAGACCCAGAAAGAGACCACATGTGAGATGGATGGATGAAATAAGAAAGTGTGCAAAAGGTGATGTGGAGAAGAGAAGCTAAAAATCGAAGAAAATGGTTTAAACTTGGAGAGACCTTCATCCTGCAGTGGATTGGTAATGGTTGATGATGATGATCATGATATTAATATTTTTAAGAGACCATGTATAGTTGAAATATTTTAAATATGTGGAAATATCTGTTTTATTTTATCTGATTGTCATATTTCTATAATAAACGGTAACAAATATTTGCACATATTTGAAAATATTTCATATATATTGTAACAGAGCATTTTTTTGTCAAATTGATGACTTATTTTCCTTTTATACAAGTAAAAACTATATACTTTTGAGTACTGGATGTTTAAGCAAACATATATAACTAAATTTATTGTCACAGCAACATTTCATATTAATCAAATAATAGTTAGTTAATCAAAACTAACTATTGATTCTCTTATTTTCTTGATTTATGGTTCACTTTTTTTGGATTTTAGTTATCTAACATTATAAATACCCTCTTTGTGTGTGAAGAATAAGGATATAAATTAGATTTATTTGTGCATGTACTCATCTTTGAGATTAATTATAACTGTAAATCTCCAATTATTTCTACTATTATACAAAGAAATACTATAAATCTTTATTTTTTTTAAGTCTTACAAAAACATTTTAATAAAATGCTTTATTATTTTTTATTAAACATTTACTTCCCTGTCCCTCTTTAAAATTCAGTAGCAGGTTAAGTCTCAAATTTTGTTTACATAATTAATTGAAAAATAATGGATTATAATGGATGAATATCAGCATCTTCTTTAAATATATTTTTGTTTTTAGTAAATTTAACTTTAAAGTAACATTTATTTTGAAATTCATTGTTTTTGAAATCTGCTAATTACTTATAGTACTAGTATTTGAAAATGATTAAGAATGGAATTCTCATGGAACAAAAAATCTATCATTATTTTTTGTTTTAAAAAACATGCACCTATAAATATTGCCGTATGTTGAATGGATATTTTGTTTAAAAACAAAGAAAGCTTTATAAATATAAATAACTGAACAATTTGGCCATGAATTCCATTATAACTCTTTAAGTAAAAATAAAATATCAATATAACTCTTTAAGTAAAAATAAAGTATCAATAAAATGCATTTAACTTACTATTGGATTTATTTAAAAAATATATATTTTTGTTTTTATCCTTGGAAGAACAATATATATTGTAATATACTGAGAATAAATAGAAGTATTGAAAATGTAAAGGAGCTTCTGAGCGAAACATTTTAAAAAGTATCTCATTCTAAAAATTATAGTAATGAAATTGTGAAAATAATTTTTATTTAAATGATTTTTTTAGTTAATTAGTTGTAATGAAAATCTTAATAATTAAAGAACATTTCAAAAATATGTTAACTCTAAAAAATCTCAAAAACCCAATAGTATTTAATATATACTGGTATTTGTGGTCACATTATTATATAAAATAATAATGCAATGCATTGGGAAAAATATTATTGACATTTTTAAAAAAATTTCTTCAAAGGGAAAATGAGTATTAGAATATATATATACATGCATTTGTATTTTAATATTAATTTATAGAAATGGTAGTTTTCTATTCTATCGTGTCAACCACTTGATGGTGCTATTTATATGCAAAAGCACATAAATATGCTATTTACTTTAGCTGCCACCTTTTAGGCATATATATCTATTAAAAAGCACAGAAAGAGTCCATTTAATACCCAGCAGCTGGCATCTATAGATGATGGTGTTCATTTCTATGCTATAAAGCACAGAAAAGATATCATTTAGCTGCAGTTGGCCTGTTTTAGTGTTATGCACTTTATCCCAATGCTTACAGTTCAATGTTTACTACAGTACTATGTGAGGATGTCTGGACTTCAGTCTGCCGCAACTCTTCAAATATGCATGTAAAAGGAATTAGCTTACAAATCATTTGACATACTATTACCTCCTAACAATTGTCCACTCATCTTCATGCTTCCTTACTCAATGTGGAATCTTCAAATCAATTTGGAAAGGGTCCAAGCAAGATTTGACATGCTCACTTGAATAGTCACATTTTTACGAGAACACCTCCTCAACAAATAAAATGGCTGACAGGTTAAAATAATATCAACTGTTGTCCAAAGATTTTGACCTGCATGGGAAATGTAGTAATTCTACTGGAATAGAATCTTTGCAATAAGATAGGTCAATTGATAAAGTTTTAATTCTTGCAGATGTGGAAAAGGAATAGACCTCTGGCCTACATTTCAGGATTAAGTATTGACTTCTTGGGGCAACTTGAAGTTCAAGTGGGTTTTGAAATCTGTTGGTAGAGTCAAATTGTTCTCATCTAAATTACAGAAATTAATGAAGGAAATTGGACAAATCCATTTACTTCTGTTTCTAATTACGACTCAATCCTTTTTTCTTTTCAGAAATATACAGTACATATAGCCATATAATTCTATAATTAAAACCACTTCTTTTCTTTTCAAAAACTTTATTTGATGTATATATAAATCCACTTATTTCCAATGTTTCGACTATCTTTACTCTATAGTCATTTTCAAGGATTTGACTCCCTTCTCAAAAAACTTTCCCTTTTTTTTTTTGAGAAGGGAGTCAAATCCTTGAAAATGACTATAGAGTAAAGATAGTTGAAATATTGGAAATAAGTGGATTTATATATACATCAAATAAAGTTTTTGAAAAGAAAAGAAGTGGTTTTAATTATAGAATTATAAGGAAATTGGAATGAATTATGTTAAGCTATCAGACAAAAAAGAAGAAGAATGTATGAGTGTGAAAATTCTCATAGTTCTATCCAAAGAAACCAAAAGTAATTGTTCAAATACTGAATACATTGATTGATTAATTTTGAAATACCCAACCAAAAAGGCATAATAATAAAAACAAAAAAAGCCAATTGAGTTGGAAATTATTAATCATTTTAATAAGTGTGCCATTGAGATCCATACACATATTATCTTTCAAAGATAGATATTGTAAGCAATCAATCAATAAATAAAATTAATAAATAATAATTTTTTTAACCTTTTTTCAAAAATGACCCAAAAAAAAGACACTTCAGTAATTAAAGAATTATCAGCATCATTTTTGGCTACCATGGTGTAGTTGTAAAGTTTAAATGGAGGAGGAGCAAGGTTTTGATACATGAACAATTCTACTAGAAGAGAATATTTTCAATAACATATGTTTACATAAAATTGTTCCAGTAAATATTATTAAGGAAATTAATGAATTACACTTTCCCATACTATTTCTATATTCTTTCAGAAAGAATGAGGTGGGCCTGGTAATGTTATATGCATGTGTTTTTGCTTAGCATCAACACCATCATGAAGCTGACATGATAGAATACAGAAGTACCAAATAAACTCTTTTTCAACCAAGAATGTAGTGTTTGTTCAAGCAATAAGTGTACTTATTTATTTTATTTATTCATACTAGGAAGGAATAAAATAATTTCTACTAGACTAGAATTATTATTGACACTAGTTTTTTTTTTAAAAAATTTCAAATAACATTATTATATAAACTTCTTTTTGAAAATTAAAATTGTGCAATTATTTTTGTAATTTGGATAAGATATTTTGAGTTAATGATCCAATAAAATATTTTGTGTTTTGAAATAAATACATAACTAGTCTCTCTCTTTTTTTTGTTGTGTGCCTATCTTATAAAAATTTGAATTTTATGATCCAAACATCCAATGTGTTTCTAAATTGTTTCTCATCTATGATATTATCTGATATTACCCATTGATTGAACACATCTCAGTATATATTAATTAGAAAAGGTTCAGGATTATCAGCATTTATGCATGTTTATTTACTGGAATCTGGTAATAAATAACATTATTATTAGTAATACTAGTAGTAATAGTATTGTTGTTGTTGTTATGTGTATTATTATTATTATTATTATTATTATTATTATTATTATTATTATTATTATTATTATTATTATTATTATTATTATTATTATTATTATTATTATTATTATTATTATTATTATTATTATTATTATTATTATTATTATTATTATTATTAACATTATATGTTTTGTAATTATGTTCAAGCAGTATTTAGTGGCATTAGACAATCAAAATATACCTTTATTTATACATATTATAAAGCATTTTGATTTCATTAAGTAAGGACAGAAATGGTAAATATTAATAAAGGTGCCTTATTGAATACCATTCAACTGGAAATATATATGATCTAATTCAGGAAAATTTTGCATTATATCTTTATAACCAGTGATCCAAAACAGGATTTTGTCCTTTTTGTTTTTGCTTAATTTTGTTTTTTGCATCCACTAGTGATCACATTTTTATTATTAATTGATTCCAGATGATTTATTAATTCTGTTTGATACTATAAATTATATAATTTCTTATTCATCTATGAGCTTAGTTTGGCTTCATACAAAGATCATTTTCTGATTCAGTTTAGTACAGTAGTAAAGTAACAGACCCATAAGTATAGTTCTGAGGGTTCAATCTAGGTGTGGACACTTTTGATATCTCAAGCAGCAAAGCCATTTGAATATTTATTTTATTAGAGTCATTAATCATTTTTTAGATCACTAGCATAAATTATTTGGAATACTGTCTCATTTCATAGTGCTTTCATAACATCTGAATTGAATCTGTGATCAGTATGTCTAAACATATTTTCTTTTATGTCTGGATCATAATTTAGCTCACTAAATGAAAGAAAATACATCTTTATTTGGGTCTAATTAAGTAATGATTAAGTAATATAAGCCACGTCAATTTTATTGCATTTTTTGATACAGTTAAGATTCATAATGTAGAATAAAACTTTTAACAATTCAAAGTTATAATATTTATTGCAAAGAATCCAAAACATAGAATGTCAACAATAAGTAAACTTTAATTCAATACCAAATAATGATATATATATATATATATATATATATATATATATCATTATACATGGCTATGTATATATATATATATATATATATAACTCATAAAACAAACTCTTAACAAGCTTTGTAGAATATCCCCTACCTCAGACTGATTTCTGCCACTGACATCCTCAGTGAGATGCTAGGATATTTGATCATTATATTAAAAATACCAGAACAAGCCCAGAACTTTATTTAATGTATAAATATTAAGTAGAAACTCTGAAATTTTCAGACTTTCATATGTCTTCCAATCCAGCTATCTAACTTAAATAGCCATATGGGACTGAGCTAAGTTCAGATACACCATATATTATTTGCCAAAGCTATTAATATATGGTGTATCTGAACTTAGTTCAGTACCATATGGCTATTTAAGTTAGATAGCATATTGCCAAAGCTATTAATATATGGAGTATCTGAATTTAGTTCAGTCCCATGTGGCTATCTAAGTTAGATAGCTGAATTGGAAGCCCTATGGATGTCTGAAAATTTCAGAGTTCCAGTTTCTTTTGTAAGCTCTATATATAACATTTGTAAACACAAGCTTATTAAATTAAGTACTTTGATTTTATATATATAATGAATAGATGTTTTTTTTTTAAAGTTTTTTTTGTAATGTGGAAAAGAAAAGTTTAGGATCAGAAAAATTAGATTACAATTGAAAAGATCATTTTGTAGTGGATCAATAATAGTTAAAAGTGATAGCCTCTCTTAATTAAGTCATGTATATCTGATTTGATTATATATATATATATATATATATATATATATATATATATATATATATATATATAATGAATAGATGGTTTTTTAAAAAAGTTGTTGTTGTAATGTGGAAAAGAAAAGTTTAAGATCAGAAAAATTAGATTACAATTGAAAAGATCATTTTGTAATAGATCAATAATAATTAAAAGTGATAGCCTCTCTTCTCCACATTACAATGGCAAACTTCTCTAGTTCATCTATTCTTCTCATCTATGATTTTTGCTAGCTCTTTTACAATCTTAAGGATCCAATTAAATGCTTCAGTTGTTTATCTTTTATTATCTTCTCAAAAAATATCTCCACTCTAACTTCACTTCAGTCTCTTATCTTTCAATGGTGTGTTAAGGTAACTGTTTCTTCACTTATCCATCTATCTCATTTTCAGTTTCTGTTTGCTTCTCTTTACATATATCTCTTCATATTTCATTGAGGGCTATGGTTTGTCTTTATTGTTTTTTTCTTAAGTGTTCAAGTCTCAAACCCACAAGTAAGAAATGATAAAACACATATATTAAAAATCTAATTTTTAAAACAAACATTTTTTTAATCCTAAGGTATTTCTATTTTGTATGAATAATTTTAACTATTATGTTTTCATATATATTAGTAAACTGATCAAAATGTATGTAATTGTCAATTTTTTTTTTTTTTTCCCTGAGAAAATTCATTGAATATTTCTTTAGTGTTTTCAACATTTATCATTAAATCTACTTTATTACTTTCAGTTGAAAACTTTTTTCATCATTTAGTGAAGTTTTGGAGCATTTGTAAACACAATGATGACATCAAATAAAAAAATCTAAATGACTAAAATAATTTCTACTTCCTTTTATATCCTTAGATCTCAATATTATTCAATAAAATAATTTTAATATTTGGAAATATGCAATATCTTAATGTATAATTTTTATTCGCTGTTGTAATATTTTTCTAAATATTCTTTAAAATTTCTCAATATTATGAATCTATATTTTGGTGATCTATAGTTTTAGTCAGTGTGAAAATATGTATAAAATTAAATGCTCATAATCTACAAATGCGAGGATTATGTTAGCTCAAATTTATTGGTCCATTCTAGTAATATTTAAAAGTTATTTATTTCACTAAAAACTACTTTTAAATTTAGCTGTTCTTTGTTTGGTTAGATTCTAAGATTTACTATAAACAATTTGCAATTATCTTAGTAAACTTGCTTATAAAAGCCTAATAAGTTTATAATGTTTACTATCTTATCTATTATCTTTCTTAAATATCAGTATTATTATTGTATTCATTACATTATCCGTTATATGTTTACTATTTAGACATTTGATTTTTACCTTTACCAGCAATTATTTTATTTCTTTATCTGCTTTTTTTAAAAATAAGAATAATAATTATATCACTTCCTGTAGCTTTTTCTTTTTTTATAGATTCGAACTCAAACTTTCACATGACCCACTACTCTCAATGCCATCTAATATTGCTGACCCACCTGATCACACACATGTTGAGATGGCACTGAGAGTAGTGGGTTGTGTGAAAGTCTGAGTTCGAATCCCGCATATATTTCATATATAAATGCAGGTTTAAGTCTGTACAATGTATGTTTTATAGATGTAATTGTGTCTCACTTCTTTATATAAAATATTTGCATTTTACTAGATATAGAGAATATTTTATTTTCTTGCTATTTATTACTTTATAAGACTTTGTAAAACTTTTCCACACATTTAATGATGTCATCACTTTTTTGAATAAAAGTTCTATATTTTTTTTATTGGGAATATAATTTTTGCCAATCAAGGCATTGATTTACATTTTGAGACGTATTCCTTTCTATAGTTTTTTGCTAATACTCATTTATATTTTTATAGCATTATTAACTTTTCTTACATTGGATATTCAATTTTTTTTAAAATAATTTTTTAAAAATTTTACATTTCTTTTTTAACTTCATATATTGACTTTTGTAAGTAAAAAATTAATTAGTAAATGGTTAGGGGGTGGTCGTATCAATTAATGAAGTTTTTAATATAATATCAGTCATATTTGCATTGATTTTGGTCAAATATACATCAGTGTCAACACCTGTTCATATTTTTAAATAATTTCAAGATCAAACTTAAATTAACTGGAGAATTTCTGATATGTAGGAAATTGATTTTTTTTATTAGTTTTCCTTCTCTATGTACTATTAAGTATCTTATATCTCATTAATCTATGATCAATTTTTGTGTTGAATCTATTAAAAACATTCCAATTTTAAGAATTATATTTTCTGTTTATCAAAATGAAATTAAAATCTGATGTATTATTATTTGACTGCTACCATGCTAATTTTTATTTAACAGTTTTTTCTTTAAAAAAAAATTATAATATACTATTTTTTTTGGCAAACTCCACTAGTCTATCCTTCCTCATTTCTTTTAAAATAATCAAATTTATTCACAGAATATTGTCTTTTATTTTTTTTAGCAATATTATAATTAAAGTCATTTATGAGAAATATAAAATGTTTGGTTTGATCATAAGCATTTTGTATATTCATATAAAAATCATTTACGTCTTTATAATGTTGACATCTAACATCACATGATCACTATTTCCTGTGCTTACATAAGCTATTAAACAGTGATAAATTCTCCATACATTAATACCACCCAGTGCAAGTCATACTAATCAATGGATGTAAGAGGGTTTTGTGTATAAAATCCATATCTAGTGCTTAATTATCTAATATCTCCAGACTAGGTTCTAGCTTGTGGCTTTCATCAATGAGGAGCCTTCAATTTGAAAGCACTGCACATAGAACTTAGGATTTAATGCAACCCTCCAGCAGCCAGTTTTTACCTTTTTAGTTAACTATAAAGCTATAAATCCAAAATGAAAACAGATAAGGTTTTAAATCCAAGCTATCTGAACGCAGTTTAGTAGCTCTATATTTTGGTGTCTTGGGTGTTTTAATAATCATCATTTTAACCACTTGTGTAAGTGTATGAGATGTTTATTATATGATATTTAGTGGTTTAAGACCATTTCTTCTGATGGGATGATATCAAAATTTATAAATGTCGAAACTGAGTTCAGATCTATGTGTCTATACAAGAGAATGAGCTTGGATTGAAAACATTTGTTTTCATTTTAAACTCATAGTTTTTTAGTTAACTGGAAAAGACAAAAGGTGGCTACTGGAGGTTGCATTAGATCCTAAGATCTAGCTGCAGTGCTCTCAGCTTCAATGATCCTCATGGATGAAAGCCACAAGCTAAAATCTAATCCAGAATATTGGATGATTAAGCCCTAAATAGGGATTTTATACACAAAACCTTTTTTCATCTATTGATTACTATGTCTTGCACTGGATGGCACTACTATATGTTATAGTTTGGCACACTTTTCCCTTTGGCATTTATTATATAGCTTCACTTTTTTTTTCTATTTCTTTACTTATTTTTTTTATGACATCAATAATAATTTTATAATTTTCAGAACTTCTTAATTTTTCATAGAGTTATTAATGTGCCTCATTTTATTCATTTAATATATTTTGCATTTCAAAATCTATTGTTATTGTAGGGCTTTTTTTCCTTCTTTATTACTGCACAGTTTTTTGTAGAAGTAATTCCAGTGTTTTGTTACATCTTTACATACTATTTTTACTGTATAATAGTGTAGTGATTTTAATCTTTAAAATTAATTACAATAGTAATTTTTAATTGGAATTTTAATAACAATTTTTCAATATTTTTTTAATTGATTGATAAATTTTTCAATTGAAAAGTTTTGTTTAATTATTTATTTTAACTTTTCTTTTATATTTATAAACATGTAATGGATTCTTCCCCCTATCTTTACTAAAACTGTTGGTGTACAGATTTTTATAATGCTAATGCTTATTTACTTATTCAAAGTAATCTAATATTAGATCCATGTGTCTTCTCTTTAACATATTACAAATGTCATAAGAATATATTATGCGTTAATAACTTATACTATGTGCCTTTTTCTTCAAAATAGTTTTTTAAGGATTAAAAACTTCATACCTCATTGCATCACAGAGATATCATCAGCATGAAAAAAAATATTATTCTTAGATTAATCAAAAATTAAAATTAAAAGAAAAGAATTTGCATTTCTCATTCTTTTTTTCAATTTTTACATAAAAGCTAGATTTTCATTTATTAAATTAATAAATGGATAGTTATATAGATTGTCAGTGATTTGGCTGCATAAGAAAAAATTGTCTTAAACATGGTAGATAAATGGATGCCAGTGAATTATATATATATATAGTTACACTTGAACAAACAAACATGCAAATTTTACAATATCTTTTTCAAGTGATTTTGAATAAGAGAAATCATTATGTTTACTTCTTACAGTATTGTATGAAATTCTTAAATTTTTAAAGTTTCAGCTTAATTGAAAATAAGTGGAAGTTGAATTTATTTTTGAATTGCTTTTTTTTTTCTTACACATTGAAAAAAGTATTTATTCTGCAAATGTTCTCCAAAGTCTTTACTTAAAGAAAGAAAAGAATAAACTTCAGATTTTTTCTAATTCACTTTCAGATATAATCAGATTAGTTTTTATTTTCTTCATATTAATAAGAAAAAAGAAGCTATAAACTGCATCTTTAGATAACACTTTTTTAGTTGATTTTACTATTTGTAGTTCTACTGTATTTTCTTTTTAATGTCTATTGATCAGTTGTTAGAAGAAAAAAAATCACATCCATTTTGTATTCTTTAATCAGATTATCCAGTGACAAATAGGTTTAGTATCTTTAAATATTTCAAATTACATGCTAAATACTAAAAAAGTCAAAATTAAGAAATGATTTCTAAATATTTCTAAATTTGTTTTATTTATTATATTATTTACTATAAAAGTTTTTATGTATACATTTAATTAAATGTCAATATTAATTCTAAAGCTGTGTGAGAAGTTTGTTTTTCTTTTAAATCTAATGGTGATTTTTGAATTTTATTTTATTATGCTGACTTGGTAAGTTTTTAATTTAATATTATAGCAATGTTTTATTTCTTATAAGATAAACTAACTTATTTTTAATATGTCAGCAAATAAATACTGTTTACTGAAAAATATTTCAATTTTTTTCCATCATTTGCTTTCATATTTGTTTATTTTTTTCTTTTAATTTTTTATATAATATTCTTTCACATTGAATTAATGTCAATAAAACATATTAATATAAAAATGACACTTTATTACCATTATTTATCTTTTATATGAGAAGGGCCAGTGTAGGTAGATGTGCAGATTTCACATTACACAAAGGCACCAATTAAACAAACGCGATATTGAGTTTTTAATGATAATAATAATAATCATCATCATCACTTCAGGATGCACTGACCTGGTCATCCCAAGAAAATGCCAATTTTTATCTTTCAAAATTATATATATATATATCGATTGGAACATACTTGTAGTCAATTTCGCCATTGTACTGTTGCACTCAACATAATTTTTATTTACATAGGTTCCTAGTCCAGCTGTCAACTCAAGATTACTGCTTACTATCAACTCACTACTATCATCAACCTCTTACTTAGTTGTCTTAATGTACAGCTTTAACATGAGTTATCACACATTTGTTTCAAAATGGCTACATTAACTTGCATTACCTCTAATAAGCTCTGAAGGTTTTTTACCACCCAAGTCCATCTATTTCTATAACAATCATCATACCTCAGTTATTGACCTCTGATTTTATTCACCAATGCTTCATCACTTAGTCCATCACCCTTTTCTGATCACTCTAGTCAAATGCTCAAACTCAATCATTCAAACATTAACAATTCAGCTTCATAAAACAATAAGAATAATTCTTCCTGCACACACTTCTGAATTTTTGGACTCTGAAATACACACCATGTTATTTAAACTTAGCACCAATCAACTTAATACTGTTCAACTGTATATTTCCTTTATTAACATTCTGTCATTTAATATAAAACATACTTCCAGAACTACCACTCTCAAGACTTATAACTTTGGCCAATGAGTTACATAAAAGTATCGCCATGCATAAATATGCTCCAGATACCTACACACATATAAAAAAGACTTACACAAATATATAATGACACCTGCAACACTCTAAAAGAGCACTTTAACCACAAAAAAGAAAAAAATATGTCTAACAAAACAATACACCTAGACATTAAGGTACATTAGATGAGCTCTGGGATATCCTTCCACTGTCAGAGTTCCACAAGCTCTTGAAACCAAGGGTGTCTCCAAAGCTGGACATAATATGATAGAACCAATAACCAATATACAAATACTTCAAACAAAGTCTGCAGTCACATTATGCTTTCACACCACCTGAAGATCTATTTGAGCAACCACAGTTAGATAAACCTTTCTATGCTACTGATTTCTTGCTGAAGCTAACCACAATACCAAACTCTTGTCATCCAGGGCCACATGGAATCCCTAAATATATATTTTCACATCTCAGTCAGTTTACCACCATATATCTATGCAATTTAGCAAATTATCTATCACAAAGGCTGTTTAACATAAAAGATCTATAT
This sequence comes from Epiperipatus broadwayi, assembly GCA_028023455.1. Lineage (NCBI taxonomy): Eukaryota > Metazoa > Onychophora > Udeonychophora > Euonychophora > Peripatidae > Epiperipatus > Epiperipatus broadwayi. The sequence goes on along the minus strand of JAQFVV010000098.1, from coordinate 1,347,458 downwards.
ACAATCACCTTAGTTCCATTTAACAAAAAGCAAGCTTCAATATCCAAACTATCTAATCTGTGAACAATCTCCATGGGTCCCCATGGTATTAATATCCTGGAAAAGATTCTAAAATAATAATTGTCTCATATCTTTTTCCTCTATTAACACAAATGCAACATGCATTAAAAGGCTCCTCAACAGGTCAAGCTGCCCTCATTTTCAAAACCATTGTAAATTCAGTTAGAGAGCAGAAAAATATACTCCAATGACTGTTAAAATTGACATTGAGGCTGCTTTTGACTCAGTTTCTATTGAAAGTTTAATTCAGACACTTGCAGACACCAAAATATCTTACTCTCTCTTAAACCAACCTACTCCTTAGTTGTGAAATGCATATTATAATTAATAGTAGAACATCACCTTCTTTCTCTCCACACTGTGAGAGTACCATATGAGCCTCACCTAAAACAATTTGTGTTTCTTTGTGAATTTAACTGTGCCTATATCGAATCAACAGATATAAATAACTTACACCTATCTTAAGCTTTTCATGTATCAGCTATATATATATAGACTAGTTAGTATTAAAAGAATAATTCGAAAAATGAATAATTCTAGTTTATTTATACACACATATAAATAAAATATTTCTAACTAATAGTATTTTTTTTTTGTTAATATAAAACTTGACATTTGACAAAACCTTAAGTCAACATTGCATTTTTATCAGATGAAACAAAGGAAATAAATGTTTGGGGTTTATTACAAATTGTATATGTTAAACAATAGAGAGTGTGAGCATGATTATGGGATATGCTTGCTGAAATTAATCCAGTATAAAAATGAACTAATATTGTTATAACAATAATTTTCTATTTAGTTATCAAGGCAAGAACTACGTTTGTAAATCTAAATGTTTCGAATTTAGAACACATTTAAGAAAAATTAAAAAAAAGAAGATTCAATATTTTAAAACCTGCTTCAAGTAATTAATTTACTGCCTTTGAATATTATAAAGAACTATAAAAAATAATCAGTGAATTTAACAAGGTTATAAAAGTTATCAACGTCTTCAAAATGAGCTTTCAAAATATAAATTTAAGAAGACAAAAATTTATAAAGATGTTCTTTGGCTAGATAATTTATGCCAGAGATTTCTACTGATGTTTTAAACCCGAACATGTAAATTTATTCCTACTTAATCAATGCCTAGAATATAATCGTCATAATTCTCATTTAAAAAGCTGCCTTAATATTGGAGTATTATATTGAAGAAGATGTTAAATATTTTACTACATAAATATTTAAAGAATGAATATCTGGATTGCCTCTTCAAAGGATGATCAATGAACTTTATGTTTCAACATTCATCATCATTTTATTTCGTCTAAGGAGGGATATAAAACCACATTCTTTCTCATCTTGGATTACTTCATTGTATAATTTAAGAACTTTTAAACTTTATTTCCTTTGTGGATAATTATATTTACTTAGAAAAATTACTTTGTATATTAAAGTGGGGAACTGATAAGATGAACACTTTATTTTTTTTTAATTTTATTTAATAAAATTTAGATATTGATATTTTGATATATACTCTGATGGAAATGACAGCTGACTAAGGTAAATGTTTTTAAATTATTTCAATTTGGAAGTACGTTTTATTATATTCCAAATTGAATCTTACATGACAATTAACATAATATATTTTTAAACATACATAACTAATATCAGAATACATTCTATTATTAATCTAGTGTGAATGGATGTTATGGTATATAAACATACAACACACACTGAATTATTTTAATGACACAATAGGTAGATTTATAATGTGTCATGTGTATTTATTATATGCATGATTTTAAATTATATATATATATATATATATATATATATATATATATATATATATATATATATATATATATATGTAAATGATTACATTATTATTATTTTTTGAATATTAAATAATTTATTAGTGTATATAAGCACAGATTATAATTCTAAATTTTAATGTTTTTATGTGATAATATTTTGTTTTTTATTACTGATTAAAATGTGTTAAACATGATTTCAAAATTAAACAGGTCTCGTTTGTTTATTTTATTTAGTCGTTTTATAAAATCAATATTTATAAATATACATACTCATGCATATATATGTTAAATCAACTTAGTGATTTAATATTTATAAAGAAGTTATACATAGCTTATATTAAATTTATTATTACTATGGGATATTTGTGGAAATGCCTGAAGAGAGTCGATTGCAAATTTCTACTCTGAGCTCAAATTCCGAGAGTAACGAGGTTATTAATAGAGGAGTGAATTGGATTGTATTTTAAATCACATCATCCATGGCATTCTATAAGAAGACTCAAAGTCCGACTATAGCTAGATGCGACTTCCTCGAGTCCTGAAAAGAATCATCCCGTTATAACACCAATACATATCTCAAGGATCTCCTGTAAGTTCTTTATTATTTATGTTTTACATTAACCCTCTCATGAACAAAATACAACAAAAATTACAAGAAATTCAAATTCCACACACTGGACTACATATATTGTGTAGTGCATGCGTGGATGCCCTTACTTTTTTTTTATGTCCAAAAAACAACTATCTACCCTGGAAAAATACTTAATAAATACACCTTTAAATATAAACTCAAGATCAACATTAATAAAACATCAATTTGGTTTCTTTACACTGGCAAGATACATGTGCAAGTTTATCATAGTAAAACAACTAATTTTCTTGGATTTTCTTTCTACATAGAGACCTCTGGAATGAGACAAAAAATCCAGAACAAACTTAAAGATTATTCTGAATGCACAACCACTTCACAATCCAAAATCTGCCTCCCATTATATGCAAAAGTGTGTTTTTTCTATCAGCTTGAAACTACGAAAATAACCTATTACTCATCAATCATAAACTTCACAAAGCTTTCACTTTATCCATTTACTCACTCTGTAGCATGGTATTATGGTGCAGAAAAGTAGTATCCATGTTTGTACAATGACTTAGTCTTCAAGAAACCAGAAATAGATAAGATCTTCATTCAAATTTTTCATAAAAAAGTATCAATCTACTGGTTGCACTGATAAGAAGTTTTCCAGCTCCCAAATGCATCCTTCAAATAACAACCACAGACTGATCATGACCTTCACATGAATATTTGTCTTTGCTCATAAACCAACTCCAAAGCATTTATGATCAGGTGTCATCTTGTATGTTGGTAGACACACCTATTGGAGCATTTATAATATGCTGTACCCAGACATAACTATTTATCCTCAGTCACCAATTCTAAATATGAACAACAATCATTTGATGCAGTGTTTCAAAAAATAATTATTGGAACCCAATTTTTTTGGCTTTCTCTTAAAGCTAAATCTTCATGCTCTACCTATCTCATATTTCCAGGTTTTACATCAAAATTAATAGGTTTTTTTCTTGTGCCACAGGTAAGAAAACATGCAACAGCACCTATTCCACACCTGTATACCTGAAAAATTATGATTAATACATATAGACAAAATAACATCAAACTTAATAACCTACTAGAGACACTCAGTATAGGCTCAATACCAGCATCCCATGCAGCAACGTTTTTGTTTATATACTTTGTAGTGCACCAGATGTAGTTTCTGACTTGGAAACATCACCAGAATTTAGCCAGTCACATTCTTTAATAAACTCAAACAACTGAAGGCCAGAGTTGGCAAAATTGCATACCCAGATATATTTGCTGCTACATGGTCTCAATTAAAAACCAAAGACATACCATAACCTCAAAAAACCAAATGACTTTAAGAATTTTTTTTTTGTTACATATTTTTTTCAACAATTTTTTAAACACCAGATCTGTGTATTGAATAGTCCAAAGAATATATTTAATTCAATCAAGAAATATTTTAAATTGATGAACTAAATCTTCACATAATGAAAATAGAACCATAGACAAATACACAGTTTACATGTTTGCATTTATCAGATACATGCCTAACAATTTATTTGAACTGTACCAATAATATCTATCTGTTTGTTCCAAAGCTATAAAGTTTTACCCATGTTTTTTAACAATGTAATTTTTATAAACAATAAAGTTTGATTTGATTTAAAAAGTAGTAGTAATAGTAGTAGTAGTAGTAGTAGTAGTAGTAGTAGTAGTAGTAGTAGTAGTAGTAGTAGTAGTAGTAGTAGTAGTAGAAGTATTAGTAGTAGTAGGAGGAGGAGGGGCAGCCACAGTAGTAGTAGTAGTAGTAGTGGTAGTAGTAGTAGCAGCAGTAGTAGCAGCAGTAGTAATAGTAGTAGTAGTAGTAGTAGTAGTAGTAGTGGTGGTGGTAGTAGTGGTAGTGGTGGTAGTGGTGGTGGTGGTGGCATTGGCAGCAGCAGTGGTGGTGGTGGTGATGGTGGGGGTGATGATGGTGATGATAATGATGATGATGATGATAAGTAAAATTAAATATATAAAACAACCAATATACTGTAAATAACTGCATATATGCATATGTATAAAGAAAACCTTTAACAAAAAGTAAGTTTAAACAACTAGGTTGAGCTAGCTTTTGACTAATATAAGTCATACATGTAGTGACTATAAAGAGAGAGTAGGTGAATATATAGATGATTTGTGTTCATTTACATAAATTTACATATGAATGTTATGTATTGAAAATATGTCATTTTTTTCAGATGGAAACACAAGATTCCTTCTTATTCATGGCAGGCTAGTTACTTGATATATGCTACACATTTTTAATTTTTCACTTTGCATAATGAGAACAGAAGGATGGACAGTTTCAGAAAAATGTTTGAAAAATATAGAGCATGTTTCTGTGTTCATATCAGCTTTATTGTATAGATAAACATATTGAGTTATATGATAATTTTGATCAAGATTCACTGTTATAGAGGATGGAGCATGTGGGATCATGACATCTGACTTTATAAATGATTTGGAAGGGAAGATCAGAAGGTGAGGCATCCTTAGAGTTTTTAGAAGGCAATGGAGGGAGGGTGCAGTGGACAGAGGTATTTGATGCTTAGTGTTAATAATTTTAGTGATGTGATAGATTAGGTGAGGTGTATAGAGAATGGAGATTCAACCACTCCCAAATCATTTACAAAAATTAAACACTTGATTCCAACTGTCCTACCATCTATTATGGTGAATATTGGGCAAACTTATTCACACACATAGCTTAATGTGTTTATCTATGCAATAAAGCTGGTACATACATAGAAACATGCTCTATATTTTTCAAACATCTCTCTACAACTAGAATTTTTTTATTACGACCTCCATTGATCTTGCCTGCCCTGAGCACAATGAAGCAAAGTGAAAGACCAAGTAGGCATGGCATATATCAAGTGATAAGACCATCATCAATAGGAATGAGATTGCCTATTCACAATACATAATATTCATATGTAAATTTATGTAAAAAAATCTATAAATACACCCACTCTCTTTTCATAGTTGTCACAATGCTTATGACTAGTATTAGTCAAAAGCTAGCTAAACCTACTTGTTTAAAGCTTTTTGCTGTATGTGTGCATATATGTAGTTACATTAATTGAGATAAAGATCTCTATTATTCTAACAATTGTAAGTAAGTAAATGAAGATCATCAGTCAAGTCCAATATACACTTACATATAGGCATTTTCTGCCACAGATATAAAATAAGAATAACAATAAATCAACAGACTCCTTGGCTTTAACAACATGATAAAACATCAACAGCTCTCTACCCAGTGTCATTTAGTGTAATCTTGACTAATGTGTGATTATCATGGTTCTTTCTTTCATATTTATCACTAAGGCTTAGAATTTAAAGTTGAAAGAAATGTGTGCATGTATCAGTGACTATGTTTAATTCTGTTTGTCTGTCAAGCTGAAGACTTAAAATTAAAATCAAGGTTCTGAACACAAGAAAATCTATGCAAACTGCTATATAAACATTTGAAAACAGCTTCCAGCACTTTCAGTTTATTAAATATAAGCAACTCATTGTCATGCACTGGAATGTTAATAATAAAATACTTTAACAAAATGATAAAACAAGATTAGGCAAAATCCAAAGGTCTGTCTGACAGTGAAAAATTAAATACTAAGGATAGGGACTTTATGCACTGAGTAATGCTTATGAATGGTATTAGAGTACAATTCTCTTCTTGCCTTGCCATATATAAAATAATTAAAATTGAGGATGAGGATGTATAAATCAACACAACATTCAGTTTTTATTTGTTTTATTGTATGGAAAGATTCTCTCTCATAATATTTAACATATGCTTGAATAAAATTTTTCTTATATAAAAATTCCATATTCTTAAGAATTTGCAGATTTTTAAATAAAATTAATTTATCAACTTATTTATATAAGTAGATTGTGCTGAACAAGCTTTTTTTATATAAAAAAATGTATTAAGGAACACAATAAAAATGATTTTTTTTTTAATTTTTACATCTGAATGATATAATTAGTAGAGAAATTATGTCTTCCTACAGAATTTTCCTATTTATAACTTTTAACAATGATTTCTAAAAATGGATATTCTGTAGAAATTACACATTTTAAATAGTACAGGATGAGATATTTAGCCATGTTATAGATTTAGACCATTCCTTAAAAGGGGAATATTTTTAATTTTTCAAAGCAAAATTCGATCATGTTTAACATCACATTTTTAATATCTAATAAAAACAGAAGCTTTTCTAAGTATATTTTAATTTTTATAAACTTGTAGGTACCAGTTAATATGCCTAAGAAAAAAATTTTCATTTTATTCATTTTTACAATTAATAAATAAGGTAGTATAAGTAATGTTTAAAATGTTTAACTATTAAAAGTTTGAAAGTACTTTAGCCTCAAACACTATTTCAGTATCAAAGCCAATTTAAGTCATTACTGAGTAATATAACTCTACAACTATTACAACTCTTATTTTTCATCTATTCTTTTATTTACATAGAAAGCATATACCAAACATGCAAAAAATGTTCTGCTGATAACAACTATGATATTAATTTTTAAAATTTCATTTATTCTGGAGTTATGAACACAATGTAAATGTAAACATAATAGTGATTATTGTAAAGAATTAAGAACAGTAAATATATTCATGAAAAATTTATGAAAAATGAAAGAATCTTTATGTAGGTCATTATGGTGAAAAAATAATGTGAGTGTTAGAAAAAATATACTATTTTTAGAATTATCCATCAAATTTTAAATTCTATCACAATAATATTGCAACCATACAACTATTCTAAAAACAGAGGTCATTATCATAAAATTGTATGTATGTTTATTTATTAGAAAAATATGTGTGTAATTTTTAAATGTGCAAATATAAACTATTATAAGACAACACATGATATGTGTGTATAGTGTTTTCCAAGTATAATGTCTTTAAATAAGATTTATTTCTAACTATAATTATAACTTTATGTTTAATAATTTTGTAAAATTAATTGAAATATGTATTTTTTCTAATACAGATAAGTGTTCTGCATTACTTTGAATGTAAAGCTTACTATATCTATATTTTTAATAATAAATGAACATATTTTAGTAACACTAAACTTGGCTTTTCATGAAAAATTATAAATAAAAGTTAATTTATTATTTTTGCTAAATCTTAAAAACAACATGCGACCACCATTCATTTTAAAATCATAAAATTAAAAACTTTCTTTATCCAGATATAATTATAAACTATTGTTTTATTTATTGATTAAACATTGCTATATAAAGACTTTACAACGATATAAATAAAAGTGTATTCTGTATTTTAAAGTGTTATAATGATAAAAAATAATTTTATACAGTATACAAAGTATATATATATATATATATATATATATATATATATATGTATAAATATATATATATATATATATATATATATATATGTTTACAAGTCTATAGATTATAGTATAAAATAATCATAACATAACTATGAAATTGAAATGGAAATAACTAACACCCACCGAGTTGTGAAAATGTCAACAAACCATGAAAAGACAGAATGATATCACTGACTATTTAGCTCTGTTGATACAAAAGCTTAATTTATTGATCTAGCTCACATAAGAGAATAAATTTTATTATTTTAATTTCTGTACAGAATAAATAAGCTGTAATCACTATTCAAATATTCAGAGGTTCAAGGCAGAACTCTAGATTTAACAACCTCTAAATATTACATAAAAAGTTATTTTGATGAATGTAAAACTAAATAATCATAATTAACTATATGTAATAAATATGAATATAATTGTTACTCACACTAAATTATGTAAATGTTTTCAAACTATAAAAAGACAGAATGATACCACTCTGTCTTTCATCTCCCATTATTAGTTTATTGACGTAGTTTAAACAAGAGAGTGCATTCTATATATTACTTTAATATATATATACAGAATAAATAATATGAAATCATTACTCAAATATTCAGAGAAATAAGTAAGAGCCTCAGTTTAACAACTTCTAAGTCTCAAATAAAAAGTCAACATAATGTAATAATAAATAATCATATCTAATTATATGTAATTAAAATGGAAGTAACCATACCTTCCAATGAGTTATGTAAATGACAACAAACTATGGAAAGACAAAGTGATACCATTGGGTCTTTTAGTTTTGCTGGCATATGAGCTTAGTTTATTTATATGCTTTAAACATATAGTTAAATTATAATATTAATTATTTTACGTATTAATCTGACTCTGCCTTGACCTTCTGAATAATTGAATAGGGATTTTGGATTACTTATTCTGTACATAATTTAAAGGAATAGATTAAATTGACTTCTTCGTTTTTAAACTATGCCAATAGATCTGAAAGATATAATGGTCTCATTCTGTATTTTATAATTTTTTTTTCATGTGTCATAGCAGCAGCTGGGAAGCGAACCCGCTAACCCAGGCCAACTGCTTGTAAAGCAACTGTTACTGACCTCTCAGCCACCAATGCTTGACCTGTATTTCATAATTTGGTTGCCATTTATTGATTTTTGGCATGGGTAGGTCTGGTGCTCAAACTTCTTATGAAATCCTGAGAAATAAATCCATATGCATTTTTGCTGCATTTTTTTTTTAATTCTTTCATGTCCAATTCCTTCTAAAATTCTTCTCCATAATAAAATTTAACCCAGAATTCTCATCTTTCAATTATTTTTTTAATTCTAGCATTAAATTTATGAATGATAACTTTAAAATGTAATTTAGTTTCTCAAAAGACATTTTATATATCTACATAAAAATCCGTTACTTCTTTATATCCTTTACTTCATGAATAAATCTAAATTATTATATTTGATGTTGTTTTAGTAAAATGAATAAATATGTTTACTTTTCTATCTGATATATCATCAGTTTATACAGTAGTGTATTTTCTATATTTTTATTTATAATACATTCCAACATAAAGAATATTTCTATTTTTCAAATCAATTATTTTAATTTTTTTTTCATGTTAATCTGACAATATACCATCTAGTAATAGTCAGTTTTTTTTTTTTTTTTTGTAATTCATGCAATCTTTTTTCATTTAAAAGTATTCTGTAGTTTTAAGTAGATAAGTAAAAGCTTATCATCAAATGGAAACTTAGGTTCATAACAATAGCATTTTAGCAGCATACTCTGTTTTCAGTGCTATAATTTAATTTTGTCTATTATAATTATAAATATAAATAAGAACCCACAAAAGCATTCAGCCTGTCTTCAAATAAATCTATTTAATATTACAATTAGCATCTACTAAAGAAAGTTATTGTGTTTTTGGTTTTAGTCTCAAAAATCATACACTTTCCAAGATGGCTGATATATGTTGGTCAGAAAACTTTTTATTTCATTTATCATGGAAATCTGTTTACAATGATAATTATTGGTGGAAAGTATTTTATATTTAAGATATTTTCCCCTTCAATTACTTTCTTTTTTCCACACTTTCCTATTATTTTTTGATATTCTGTGAAAAAATCAAAATATACTTCTGGGTTCATTGTTGACTTCTTTGAGAAACACTTATTTATCTGTATACAAAACTTTAACAACTAAACTAGCAAAAACATTCATTTTATATAGACTTTTTTTAGCTTTAGCATTCAATACTTGCATTTATGGCAAAATGATATTTGTTATTATTTAATGGTTAAATATCAGCAAGAATATCACTCCACTTTCTCTTATGGTTATTCATGCCTCCAAGCTATTCTAGAACCATCTATGGTAAGCTTATGTAATTAATGTTAACATTTTATAATAGAATAAAATTTCAATCTCTGCACTAATTTATGGTTTTTATTTTTATCAGTTAAGATTGATAATTAATTCTGGGACTAATATACTTAACATATACTTTTTATATTTATAACAATTAAAATTAATGTTCTGAAATTTGGAAAAACCCTCAGGCTTTAAGTCCAGGCTAACTTATTTGTCTAGTTATACAGGGTCCATATAACTGCGTAAGTGCATTAACTCTCATTTTAAATTCTAGTCTTTAATAATAAAAGAAAATTATAGAAACTCGTTTGTTGATATGGTTTTAATTACTCAAGCTTATTATAAATGATTCCACAGTGTGCCAAAAATAAATTGTTATTGAATATTTAATGGTTTAACTTTTAATTTTTTTAGTTTGGTTTTACTTTGTAATTTTTACTTTGATTTGACTTCATGCGTAATAAGAAAAATCAAAATTTTCCCAAATCATTATTAAAGTTAGTATTTTTATAAAATTAATAAGACAACACAGTTATTCACACTTGAGGACTGTAATAGATGTGTTTAAGATGGATAATAATATGTAAATATTAATTATTATTTTAGTTTTTTGGGGGCTTAAATACAAAAATAAAATAAAGCCCAACTATTAGAGAAAATAAGCATTTCTCATAGTAAGATTTTTTCATTATCAAGTAGTAAATAATCGAAAAAATTTAATGATTAAATATTTCTTTTTTAATAAAAAATATTAATTTCAATTTAATTTTTAGAATTGCAATTTAAAAATTAAAATTGACAGTTTTGAAGAATGATATCAATTTATGGATAAAAATATGTCAGAAAAATCTGTGGATTAGAAGAAGTTCTTGAACAATATGTTTTCCTGATTTTGAAAGAGTGGATTCTTGAGTGAAGAACATATATAACATAGCATAATAAAATCGCTGATCTTTTTTTTTTCTAATAAAAAAACTATAATACTTTAATGTTTAAGAAATAAATGAGAAAAACTATATATATATATATATATATAGTATCCATGGTTAAAGAAAATCTGAACTAAAGATTCCAGCTAACTATCGAAATTACATAAAGAATGACTATTAAGAATAAATGCTATTCAGACTAGCTCAAAATACACTACTAACACACAGTATGTAATACAATCAATATTATATAATAAATAAATATAATAAAGCTAACCAAGTTAAAATATAATAATGATTATATTCACAGTAAGTAATCAGGGTTCCAACTAAACACTCATATTATTTATTCTGCCAATAGTTTAAATTGCAATTAGTTCATTATTATAATTAAAATATGGTTCAATTAACATAACTAATAAAATTCTAAAAACTTTTCACATGAAGCATTTAGCATAATAAAATGGCTTAAACATTGAGGATACATTCCTAAAAATACATTCCCAATGGCATAAGAATATTAACTCTATTTAATTAATATCATAAAAACTACCTTGTAATACTGTCTCCAAACACACATATAATAATCCTAACTAACAATTTATCAAATTTATTATGAAAAAGTAATAAATTAATTAATATTCTTTTAAAAAAACATTAATTAAAATCTAATATTAACTCATACTTCTTGCTCATCATCATCTTATACTGACTCTATTATTATTTTAAAATAATCTCAGATTCATTTCTAACAAGAATAGTAAATAACAAATTAATTAAGACCATGTAGTTAAATATAATGAGTGATTTTACATATTATCTAACTACCCTCACAAAAATATCAACAACAAGCAAGTAGAATACTTTAATAACTCTTAACATTACACTTCTATTTAAATGTTAATTTTCAGCAATGAAACATAAATAAAATCATAAAATTTAGAGAGAACATTGTATAATCTTTCATTTATTTTATGTGGCATTTGTAGAATATATTACATTTTTGACATAATGGCAATATTAAATATCTAAAATTGGTATTGGATCATTTTTAAAGTAATCACCAATGATTGTATCTTCTATGATAATATACTTTTATTAATCATTCATGTGTAATACTAATGATATTCTAAGTATTTTTTTACAAATCATGTTCTACCAAGTAATGTTTAAAATCATTAATCTTTAGAGATCATGTATGTGAAATGAAGACATCTATGGTGACCCATAAGCTTGAAACAAATTGGTCTGGAGATAGGGACTTAACAATAGAGATTTTGAATTTTTTCTCTTTCGGCACTTATAAAAATAAAGCTTGTTTACAGCTATTGGTAAGCTCCATCTAGTGATCATTTAAATGCAAGCTTAAAAGTAAGTTATCATGATTATAATAATAATAAATTTGGGATTCATGGGATTTTAGTTGATGATGTTTGCTTACATTATGTTTTTTTTTAATTTAACAGCAGTTGATGATATATATATATATATAATACAATATCTTCATTGATAATAATAGAGTTCTTGTATTCTTATGGGCTTATAATTTAATTTTTTTTACTCATTTTAATGATGTATTTTAACCACTACTAGCTTTTCACTTGCAGTTTATTGTTTAGTGAAATGGTAAAGTGGCAGACTTAAGAGCAAAAGATTTCTGAATAAATTACAAATGAGAAAAGTAAAACAAATTCAGTTTAGATAACTGCATAGAACTGTTGAATCCAAATTATAGAATTGACTTGCAGCTAGTATATTTTTTATTTATAGAATTGACTTGCAGCTAGTATATTTTTTATTTATAAATTGCAATTTTAGTTTGAACATTATTTGATAACATGTTTTGCATACTTGATAATATCTTTAACATTTTATCAAACAATAAATGTATTTTTTTTTCTTATTTGAAACTGTCAGCCATGAAAGGTTTTACTTTCTTTACCAATAAAACATATTTTTAATAAAATGATTATTTATTAAAAGTATTTATTTAATTAAATATTGAATATTAATAGTACATTAAAATACATCATATGTTCTCTTTTAAAAACATAATCTTCTTTATGCTCAAAAATATTACTTATTAACATGCTAATCATCACAAACATTTCCTACTACTTCTCTATTACAATATTCACTAATCTATTTCAGGAGTTTATTTCCTACACAGTAAATGCTAACAAACAAAAATCATCTGTGTACACAAAATATTACAATATAATTCTAGAATTTTTGAATTTATATCAAATTCCAATGCAAGATATCTAAAGAGTAACTTTTATTATTGGAATATTTATGAGTTAAATGCCAATGTGGGAATACACAATATCTCCAATATTTGTGAACAAAAACATATTTGTGCAGATTCAGAATTGGTTTCTTTAGGATAAATAATTTGATTTTCATCTTAAACTAAACAAGCAACCAATATCCACAATGTATGTCTAACAATATCTAAGAAATCATATTAACTCATTTACAATATATTGTTTATCTTACGAGAAAAAATGAATGAGGTATTATTTCTGTCTGTATGCATCTATCATTGGATCTTTGCAGAAATTCAAAATATCTACTCTATTCATTATTCAATGCAAGATACATATTTGTTTATGGAAATAATAGTAGTATTTATTTAAATACTTTTAAAAATAAAATAGAAATAGTAATGTTTAGAAATAACGAAAAAATTAATGATTCACAGAGAAATATTTGTAGCTGCATAATCTTTCATACAACAGAAATCAAGCTTATAGTTAGAACTTTATATTTTGCTGCTAAGTTTTATTTTAATTTACTGTAATTAATATATGGTTTTTGTATGTATGTAATTGAATTGTTTTATTATTTTTTTGTTTGTTTATGTTTTTTGCATTAACAAGATTCTTTTAATTATAAATATCAAATTTTATGCAACTGCCCAATTCTTTAACTTTATAAAAACTTTTTTTTCATTTCCATGTATTCTCAATGTCATAAATTTCCAAAATTATTAGAATTTTATTTATATAATAAAAATATCAATTTTATTATTTGAAGGTGTAAAGTATGTTATATATATATATATTAATATTTGTTATAAATGAACATTTATACTAATATATTTCTGAATATATAAGAGCTCAATCATTTTTATGTTTTATAAAATAACAATTAGAAATACTTGAAATACTATTAATATCCTTATAGATATATTAAACAATATCCATACTTCCCCATTCTTTTTAAATTCATATAAATAAAGATACATGAGTATAGGTTTAAAATTAAAAAATCAGATATATTAATCTTTAACTGAGGTTTAAAGTTTATATCTGTGCTAGAGATAATTTCTAATTTAGGAAATGATTAGTAATAATCATTATTGTATTTATCTGAGGTGGATATTGTCAAAGTTGTGAGTGGAGTGAGTTTGGCTGTTGTAAATAAAAATGAAACAATTTATTATTATCCTATTAAATGTTGCTTTTAACTTTTTTATCATCTAAATGTAAGTTGAAAATAGATTTATTAAACATGAAAAATGTAAATAATCTTAAAATGCTGTAGAAAAAAATGAAGACATCTTTTAATTTAAAACTACATATTAATTGAATAAAAATACGTGATCAATTATGCAATTATTATCTCGCAAAGCTATATTTTACAATATTATGAATGAAAATATTTAAGCTATTTATTAGCTCATTATTTAATTAAGACATGTCACTTCTCAACCGTAAATAGTGCCAATGCAAACTCACAGAATCACCCTTGAATATTAATTACATTAAGCAGATATTTTTGGTTATATTTTAAAGTGTAAAAAAAAAAAAATTTCCCCAGTTATTAAAGCATATCCAAAATTATATTCATGATTTGCTGTGTAAGTCTTATTGACTTTATAGAATTCACAATTAAAAATGTATTGTTTTTATACCGTTAATAAATACTTATATAAATATATTCTTTTCACTTTAACATAAAGCAAGATGAAAACATTTAATATAAATAAGCCTCAAACTTATTCTGATTGTGGTCAGTAAAATTAATGTTTGGCATAGCTGATGAAGAATATACCGTAGAATCTGTTACTGCAAGACTTATATTGTTAAAGTTTACAATTCAGAATTTGGCTATTAATATAAAAATGAAATTAAGTTGCCATCCTCATTTTTAAAAAGGAAAATATTAATAATTGTGATTTTTATCAAATAAATATCTTCTAGATAGATAGATAGATAGATAGATAGATAGATAGATAGATAGATAGATAGATAGATAGATAGATAGATAGATAGATAGATAGATAGATAGATAGATAGATAGATAGATAGATAGATAGATAGATAGATAGATAGATAGATAGATAGATAGATAGATAGATAGATAGATAGATAGATAGATAGATAGATAGATAGATAGATAGATAGATAGATAGATAGATAGATAGATAGATAGATAGATAGATAGATAGATAGATAGATAGATAGATAGATAGATAGATAGATAGATAGATAGATGATAGATAGATAGATAGATAGATAGATAGATAGATAGATAGATAGATAGATAGATAGATAGATAGATAGATAGATAGATAGATAGATAGATAGATAGATAGATAGATAGATAGATAGATAGATAGATAGATAGATAGATAGATAGATAGATAGATAGATAGATAGATAGATAGATAGATAGATAGATAGATAGATAGATAGATAGATAGATAGATAGATAGATAGATAGATAGATAGATAGATAGATAGATAGATAGATAGATAGATAGATAGATAGATAGATAGATAGATAGATAGATAGATAGATAGATAGATAGATAGATAGATAGATAGATAGATAGATAGATAGATAGATAGATAGATAGATAGATAGATAGATAGATAGATAGATAGATAGATAGATAGATAGATAGATAGATAGATAGATAGATAGATAGATAGATAGATAGATAGATAGATAGATAGATAGATAGATAGATAGATAGATAGATAGATAGATAGATAGATAGATAGATAGATAGATAGATAGATAGATAGATAGATAGATAGATAGATAGATAGATAGATAGATAGATAGATAGATAGATAGATAGATAGATAGATAGATAGATAGATAGATAGATAGATAGATAGATAGATAGATAGATAGATAGATAGATAGATAGATAGATAGATAGATAGATAGATAGATAGATAGATAGATAGATAGATAGATAGATAGATAGATAGATAGATAGATAGATAGATAGATAGATAGATAGATAGATAGATAGATAGATAGATAGATAGATAGATAGATAGATAGATAGATAGATAGATAGATAGATAGATAGATAGATAGATAGATAGATAGATAGATAGATAGATAGATAGATAGATAGATAGATAGATAGATAGATAGATAGATAGATAGATAGATAGATAGATAGATAGATAGATAGATAGATAGATCTGTAAAAAATTGAAATTGAATACAATTGCTACCTATCAAATGCAAGTTTGTTATATGTATGATTATTAATTACAAAAAACATCACATTAGTAATTACATATGTTTCATGTTTCACATTTTAAAATAAAACACTTCAAAATTTGGCTACTACAAATAATATTCAATCTTATTTCTATTTATGATTAGTGATATTAGGACTTGACATAGCTAATTTTTGGAGTTTCCTGAAAATTATCCAGTGAATTTATATTGCCATAGATTATAATTAAAAAATAAACTATTATATATAACAACTGTAGATGCTTAATTACTCTATTTTTAATATATATAAATATATCTGTACGTGTGTCGTATGTATATATGTAAATAATTCAAAACTAATTTAATGTAATAAATAAATACTAAAGTTATATACATGTATAGGATTTTTTTTAACAAATCTAGCAACCTTTTGGTACTGAGTATTTTATTATGTGATTAAAATCAAACATAAATTGAATTATGTTCTTTTAGAAACCAGTTTATACATTTTTATTAGTAATATTTTTAATTAGCAATTTACCATACCCACTTTAATATTAATAAGCCAATAAACTAATACACAAGTGCTTTGCAGATGTCACTATATAAATGAATACTCCCACTTTTTCAAACCCAAGATAAAGTCTTTAAGAAAATAGAATGAATCCACCTATATTTTAGACCCAACTGTATATGTATGGGCAAATCTGAAGTATTTGAAATGAAGAGCGTGAAGTTATTAATTGATCACTTTACATATGTTTAATTATAAGAATGACGTATCGTAAATTCTAGAAATTTCATTGGCGTCATTCATTTACGTAGTAAAAAAGTAATTTAAAGTGATCAATTAATAACTTTACGCTCTTCATTTCAAACACTTCAGATTTGCCCATACATATATGGTTGGGTCAAAAATATAGGTGGATTCATTCTATATTTTCTTAAAGAGTTTATCTTGGGTTTGAAAAAGTGGGAGTATTCATTTATATAGTGACATCTGCAAAGCGCATGTGTATTAGATTATTGGCTTATTAATATTATAGATTATAACATTGCACTATATAAAAAATAATTGTCTTGTTTAGATACCCACTTTATTAATTCTTATCATCTCTTTCTTCTCATATGATATTAATTTTTATAAAATAAATATCTGACCTATTTTTATTTCATGGTAATGTTAGCTTCTGATCTATAAGATTAATATGGTTTATGAGCAATTTTTGCCAGCAACTTATGTTGATTTACTTTGTGACATTGTTAGACAGATTTTTTATGCATTTACAATAATTGCTTCTGTTTTAAATACTTTAATAAAAGCATGTCAAATGAATGCAGAGTAAGTAACTGTTTCTGCTATTTTATAAAATGAACTGCTAGAATCTTTACAATTAATATGTTATCAAAGCTTGGGTTTTCATAAGCCCTAAATTTTGTAATCTGAATAAATATACAATATATCCCAAAAGTTGCATATGCTTTTAAATTTAAACAAATTAAGATATATAAATGTAATAAATTTATAAAAATAAACAATTAAAAATATTAATTGTTGAAGTGTTTATGTGCCAGTTTTATATATTTCCTAGGTAAAATTAATTGGAAGAAACTGCCTCTTACTTGACCTCTTCAATCATTTTGATATCATTGAGACCATAATAAATCATTGCTATTATTTAAAGCAGTGATCTTCAATCCTTGGTCCAGGGACCAGTGCTGGTCTGCAGAAGTTTTTTGCTGTGCCGCGGTAGCAAAGTTTGTAATAACAAAATAATAAGAGTTTAAACTTTTAATTAATATAAATATTTTTTATTTATTTTTTCATCTCATTTTTACCCAATTAAGAAAAAAGAAACAGAACAAAAACAAAATCTAATCAATCATACATAAATTAATTTGTTTTTTTAGTTATCACAGATATTTGGGAGGGGGGGTAGAATTAATTTTTTTATTACTTTTCTAAAAAAATTAAAAATTAAAAAAAAAAGGTTTTTATTATACAAACTTCATATATATATATAATTTAATCTTGTATATTTAACATTGTTGTTTAGATCAGTTATAATAATTATGCTCATCTAAGGCTAAGCACTTTACATCTTTAAGAAAATTTATCTATAGACTTCTGCCAGTCCACAAAACCTTATCCTTATTTCTACTGGTCTGCAGGTGTGAAAAGGTTGAAGACCACTGATTTAAAATATTATTTAGTAGATGTAAACTTAGAATTCAGATTTCAATTAGAATTTATGCAATGACTAAGTAATAAAATTGCAACTTTTTTCAATTATAAAGTTCTACACAAATAATCAATAATGCCTAATGGAAATTGTAATAATGCTTAAAAATGATATTTACAGAAACAAACTCAATATAATCTACTTTATTGCCACCCTAAGTTGAAAGCTTGAATAGTTAGTAAATGGTAGTGCTTATTAAATCTGTATCCAGTGCTACCATATACATATTCTCAGACTAATTTTGGTCTTATCAACTTTGTTTTGCATCTAGTGTACTTGGATCTTTTGAATCTAGAGCATTTGCCATCTATATGCTACCTTTTACTCTTTTTTTTATTATCACAGCAGTCATGTGTTATTTCTTGTTTCCAAACTTAAAATTTATTGATTTATGTTTGAAAATGCTTATTATAAATATGTTTCAATATTTAAATTCACATTTTATCTACCCTAAAGGCATTTCCTAAATTGTACTTTTGGATAAAAAGACATTTTAGTCACAGTGCTACAAGATCCTATGTAGTTAACCACAATGATGGAGCAATAATCTTAAAATTCATAGATATCTGGATCAGCTCCCTAACTGAAAAAACAAAAACAAATCTAAGTTGGGTCAGTTGAATAAAACTTATTCTCAGTCTGCAAATTCAATATTTAGATATCAGATGACCTCCTAAAAATTATAGTATTATTTATTTATTATTAAAATTCAAATTACAGAATTATTTTTGAGATATCATATATATACGAGCACTTACTGTAGATTTATTTTTAATTCCTTGTTTTTTAAAAAAACAGAGGACAGTAAACATAATGAGTGGATTTTAAAATTTTGTATTAATATAAAAAAAAAGTGTCACAATTTGATTATATCGTAACCGTTAGAAAAAAAAAATTATATAAAAAAAAATATTTGCCAACATTAGTTGTTAACCGATTCTTGTATTTTTCAAGATTTGATTTGACATGTGAAAGAAAAAAAAATTTAACAAAGTTTCGAAACTACAGTATATAAAAATTTGAAAAAAAAAAAAATAATAAAATAAATAAAACAAATTTTAAAGTAATGCTTGACAAACCCTACTCAAAAAAAAAAAATGAATAGGAAAAAATATGAATGATTTAATTGACATATTTCTAAGACCTTCAATGTACTATAAGAGTTCAAAATGTAAATGCTTAAAATTCCTTTTTTATTGCTGTTTGAAAGAAACGAAATAAAATTTCCATTTTTTAAAAATAAGTTTATAAAATGAATATTATGCAAAATCAGTTTAAATAAGTTATTAATTATGATGAAATTAAAAATATTTGTTTAATTTTAATTTTTGGACGGGGTTTTTAGTGAATTTATATATATGCAAAATATGTTGTTTTTTTTTATATCTGTAACCCATGAAAACATTTGTCTGAACATAATAAACCTCTATGGGGAGGAAATATTAAAGAAATTTCCAATTTTTGAAAGAACATGGGTAAAAAATTTTCCCAGTTAATGGCTTGTGTGATAAAGATGAAATGTTAAAATGTTACATGGACGAACTTGCAGAATATGTCTTTTATATCTGTAACCCATGAAAACATCCATATGAACAAATATACATATAACTATTAAAGCAGTAGAATCTAAGTCCGATCCGACCTTCATGAGATCCCACCTACAGCCTAATTCAAACCCTGTCACTAACATTGAATATTTCCTAATGTAATGGGGCTTTATGCTATTCAATACATGCTAGTTTCGATTAAAACAGATTATTATTTAAACATTTACTAAAGCCAATTATTTTGTGTTTAAACTTACTAATATTATTAATAAATTTATTCATGAAAACATACAAATTGTAATTGTGCAGATTGTAAGTATATATTTATGAATAATTAAATATATTTATCCTTTGTAAAGTTTCATTACATCGGAATGTTTTAATTTTACTTTTATCATTTTGTTCAAATTTCTGTTATTAAAAGCTACATTCTTTCGATAAGCTTTCAGATCACCCTTTCCCAAAGACAATGGGGAATTTTTATTAATTAGTTAAAATAATAATTTAAAATGTAAAAATGGTTCTCAATTAAGCTTGTTTATTCAGATTTACAAATTCATTTTCTAAATAGAAAATGAATTCCAAGTTAATGGATTTGAAAGTCTTATTGAAGGAATGGATCAGGAATCAATAAATGAAAAGTTTAACTTGTAATAATTTTAAAAGCTTTAGCTTGAAGACATCAGAGTAAGAATAGGCAGGAAACCACAGGAAAGGTATAAATAGTCTGGAAAAGTTTCAAGAAAAAAAGAATCTATTACTTTTTCAGAAGAATTGCTACCTGAAGCTACGTCACTTTTAATTATGAATTTTTATAGTCTTTTCAGCATTGTGCATGGCTAACTTTGGGGATCTGATTACTGGACCCCAAAGTTCCCATAAAATTTTCAACATGCAACTGTTAATTAGAAATTTCCATACCAATCGTGAGCTGCTGAAATATTAAGGAAACTAATCCACAAATGCTATTCATATGAGTTAAATGCACACCTATGTTGTCTTCTAAACCCACTGGACTCTGTCATGTAAATTAATGAACAGACTATGGAAGGACTGGTAATATCTTTATTTTCTGAACCACAACTTTCTGGCCTGTTTATGAACTTTACCTTAAATCATATCTTGAATTAATTACTGTTTAAAATTTCTCCTCACTTTATAATGTCTTAAAATTGTATAGTAATTCTTTATTCTTATCTCTAGTCTTAAAATTAATATTTTGTTAACTTTCCTTTTTCTTATGATGGTGGCGCATTTTATTTAACTTTATTTATATATTTATTTGAATGATTATTAATATCATTTATTTTGATTATATGTCAATAATACTTTCAACTCAATAATAATCTCTTTTGTTAAACTTACCTTATGAAAATAATATTGTATTAAATTTTATAGTTTAATTATTGACCATTAATATGGTTCTATTTATTATCAAATTGCTAGATTTATTAAATGTTTGCTATTTTACCAATTGCTGATAACTATTATTAGCTCATTTTATAACCTATGCTCCCGGCTATTTTATTTGAGTCACAAACTTATTTATTCATGTTGATAATATTAAAATGTTTTGCTAAAGGTTGATAAAAGAAATAAAAGCAATATATTCTAATTTAAATTTTGTACTTTATATTAATATTCAGAGAGGGCATGATATTTAGGGTATGACTATTATAACTATATAATTACAGTTTAGTCATTTTGCTTAAGATAAGTTTCATTTTAATCTGACATGATCAGGTCATTATGTGAAGCATTTCTCATATATTTGGGGTTTTATTAATAAAATACGATGATCATTAAATCATCACTTTTTGAACATTGCTAACATAAGCCACACTCTTACTCCTGAGGTTTGTCATATCAGTGATCTTATCTTTATTTTAAAGATATAGGAAGAAAATCACTTCCTCCCTTACTTGTTATTATATTGGAACACCAAAGATTCATGGCTGTGTCCTGACTTGGCTTTCTTTGTGTTCCATGGATTATTTATAAGGCAGAAAAGACTTGTAGAACACAAGCTGCCTTTTTACTTCTTAAATCACTGACAAGCCATTATAATTTATATTCGTTTTACTGTTCGTAAGTCGTTAGTACCATTTATTTCTCATTTCCAGTAAAGCCCCGCTCTTATGCTTATAAATTGTAATGAAATTGATTTTATTAGAATCAAACAACTTTATATTCATCTATAATTTTAAATAAGTTCTATGTTAAATATCGAAGTTATGCCTTAAATACTCATCATGCTTTTCATGAATTGATTTATGGATGTGTGAAAATGAATCTTACATCTTTCTTTTATAAAATAGAATCATAGTTTTTTTCCAAGTAAAATACCTTTATTCTCATTTGTCTACTTGTCAGGGCATAGATATATATATATTTCTTCCACACTTGCATATTAATTATTGGCATATGAGTATGACAGCCATTATTTATTGTAATTCACACTCTAAAGACTAGAGGTAATATATCATGCTAATCATAAACAATTGAACAAATATTTACTTATTATTAAATATTTTATATAACATATTTGGTTTTGACTTTCTTCATTATTTATTAATTATTTTAATATTAATGCTCACTGTCTGCATTGGAAACCCAAACATACATATAGGAATTGATCTAGAAATATCCATAGTCATTTTATTGTATGTTAGCTACAGTCAGGGGTTTCAGAGATCATCATCCATTGAGATAGTTCCTTGGTGCATAGTCATGTGCCATCAACATGTGTTATCCATTGATTTGATCTGAGTGTGTGAGTTGGGTTTGAATTCAGTTTGATCTTCGATTTAATTCTTTGGTTTGACTGGGTTTGAATCCAACTTCATGTTTAGGTTGTTGGGGTATGGCATATGTTGACTGGCATACTATCACCATATGGAAACTAGACTTCATTTTGATGAATATCTGTTTAAAGATAGCAACATTTTAATTTCTATTAGCATTTTATATTACCGATACAATCTTAAGTTTTTTTTCTTCATCTCTGTTCATAATATCAAAATATCTATATTCTCTTTTAGATATATTTTATATTTGTCCCTTCAATGAAGCTTTCATCTTGTAGATATAAAGAGATAAAAAAAAATGTCATATTTCTAAAACATTTTAACTTATTTTTTATTTTGATTTTTATTCCCATTTCAAAAGTTTTTCTAAATGATTTCTTTTTTTTTTTCATCTTATTTGTTGCAATTCACTGCCTTTATATTTGTTTAGCTTTTTAAAAATAATATATTGAAGATTTCATGATTGTTGTAATACTATAGTATTTGCTATTATAGTAGACTTTCTAAAAGTCTTTTATTTGAACTTCACTTTGGTTTTCATAGGATAATCAGATTCTGTTCGCACAATAAGGATTATCTCAAAGATACTCTAAAGACATGTATTATTTTTATTGGCAATATATGGCTGAGAATAAACATACCTAAAACAAAGTGTAAATATTAATTCTTATTAAGCGCTATGTCATCATGTAATACTTAAATAAGGCTAAAACATTAGTACATGCACTTTGAGTGCTTAATTTATTACAAGAGAGACCTCTACAAATCTAAAGCAAGATTCGACTTTATAAAGATAAGAGTGGCCACACTCATATCTTCAATATATATATATATATATATAGGTTGAAGATAGGAGTGTGGCTGCTCTTATCTTCACTCCTATCTTCAATATATATATATATATATATAGGTTGAAGATAGGAGTGTGGCTGCTCTTATCTTCATAAAGTTGAATCTTGCATTTAGATTTGTAGAGGTATCTCTTGTAATAAATTAAGCACTCAATGTGCATTGACTAAGGTTTTAGCCTTACAAAACAAAGTGTTGAATCATTTTGGAAACAAAAGGTTTGCTTTAGAATAAAAACTGCACCACAAAAGATCAAATGAGCAAAAGAATGAACCAACATATTTTAAATATGGATTTATTTCTAATTGACAAATCATACAACTCATCTCTAGTGCATTATTGCTATTATTACTATTATTTTAAGTCTATAAATGATTACTGCTGCTATTGATAATAATTGATGGTTAAAAAAACTATTTCTCATTGATTTAATTTAAAATTAATAAAAATATTCCTTCATTGAAGAACATTTTTTTAATAAACTTATTGACTAACTTTTAAAGAAAAACAATATAAAATGTTTAGCTGCTCTTTTACACAATATTTATTGCAGTTTTAACTTATTTTTAAGCTAATTCAATTTTTTAAATGGAAAAAGATGTTTGTTCTTTAAGGCATAAGTGGTAAAATTTATTAGTTTGTAATTTTAAATATTCAAGTAATAAAAATAAATATGCATATAAATTTAAATTTAAATTCATTCAGCATTAAAATTAGACTAGATACTGTTTAGATTAATATATATATAATATTACTACGGTTTGTTCAGTCTTCTAATAAAGCAACTATACCTAATTATAATTATTTTACATAATAATTTATAATGTTACCGAGCAACTGAAAAGTAATCTAAAATTATTTAAATAATTAATAGTACTTTCACAATACAAAAATTTATATAGTCTTATAATCAATTAATTGTTTTTTATTATCAAATTTTGTTGGTGTAAATGATAAAACATTGCAAAAATATTGTTAATTTTATCTAAATTATCAAGCGTTGATGGCCTAATGGTTAGCATAGCTGTCTTCCAAGCAGCTGGCCCGGATTTGTTTCCGGGTCAACGCATTTGACATATGAAAAAAAATTTTTTTTACCTAAATTGGTATTGTGGTATGTTGCTGCCAAATAGAATATATCCAGTTACTCTTTCTCCTAAAAATTGAAATAATTCAAATAACTAAATATAACTTTTTAATAGTAAAACAGGTTTTTTTTTAGCATGTGAGTCATCTTCTTGCATAAAAAGATATATTCTTTAAAAAATAAATTACAATTTTTAACGATATTTAAGCATTTATTAAAATAAGAATTATTTATTTTTAAAAATATGCAATCAACTTCTATCCATTCTGTTTTACAGCTTAGATAACCAAGAAGTTCATATTGTAAACAAATATATTTCATAATTAAAAACTAATCTAATCATATCATATGCTAATTAACTTATCACTCTGAATAAAATTTATTTTATAGCTTAAAAACCACACAACTAAATTTTTATAACTAATACTAATGATTTATAAAGGTTATTAGATGTCTGGTTTATCCAAGAAAAATAAACAAAATATATAGATGATAACACATAACAAATTCTTTTTCAGTCCTAGAACTAAATTGATAGGGATGCTTATATTCGAAATTGAGACAATAGATTTAAATGTTATTATATATAAAAATAAAATTTAAAGGTAGATTTATAATCACATAAACAAAAGCAATACATGACAGTTCTTATAACATTAAAATAAAATATTAATTTCCTGCAACCTACTGGCATTCACTCTATAGTTTTTTTTAGGTTAAGTTACTTAATTACTCAGAAAATTAAAAAGATATACTTTACTCTAAAAATAGAGTGAATTAATGTTAGGTTAGGAAAATTGGTATCTTTTAATTTTAACTAAGTATTAGATCTTCTGAAAAGCAATTAATAATGGTTTACTTTGAAATATTTGAAACTATATTATTTCATTGCAGTTTATCATGTTACTATTATTTAATTGAATAGATTTTTTTGTTTGCTTTTTGGAAGAATTTCTTTTTCAGAATAAAATGTTTTTTTTAAGAATCATTCATTCTCTACTCCATACTTTAAATAATCCAATTAATATTTTTAAATGACCCATTTTTAATTTCTGCTTTATGTATGCAGAAAACAGAATCTAATATTAATTTTAAAATCAAAGAATAAGTCAAAAATCATTTATTTGAGTTGACACTTGCAGTTGTTTCTTAAAAGCTCTTAAACTTGAATTACATCCCAAAATATTATGCAGAAATGTATATAAATTCACCAAGAAAATTAACATAAGGCATAAATATAAATAATTAGCATTTGCAGTATTCTCTCCAAATTTACAACAGAACACTCCTCTTGTATAAAAAAAACTACAATTAAAACATACATGAAATTTTTTTAATAGATATTCACACTTGATCAAACTATGATGGAAAGCTAAAAATACTACTGCTGTAAACAACTTTTTATTCCTTTTTTAAAGATTTTCTACTTAATATTATAAAAGATAATGATAAAAAGCCTTGAAAATATATTTGTTGAAGGTTATTTTTTGAAAATAATCTGATAATTCTCAATATATAATTAGATGATAGTACTTTGTTTAACTATATCTCTACATCAGGTATATTTCTAACTATTAATATAAATTGCTTATTAAGTATGGCACAAATTAAAAGACTATGTAATTATGTTAATATATCTTTCTTTTAATAAAAAATATACATACTGATATTTCAAAATAAATATTTTCAAAAAGGAGTTATATAAAAGCAAGATATTGTGGTATTGATTTTGATTTAACTAGTTTTGTTGGATTTATTTCAATTTTCATTACTAACATATTATATGTGATGAGTGTTGATAAAAATTTATTTAAATTTACTCAACCTTTATTTCATATAACAACAAGGATTTATTGTTCCCATTATGGTGGTTCTTCCTTTCATGTAACTTTTAAAATGTAATACTATGACATCAAAAATAATTAGCATTAAAAAATGTCTGGCTGAAAAATGACTTAAAATTGGGTTCATATAGAAAATAAATGTGCAATTTATGAATTAAAATTTCTAATTTTTTTAAACCAGTATCAAACCTGTGATTGTATTTATTATTTTAGTGAGAAAATATCTTAATCAAATCTTTTTAATTATTTCACAACTACTTTTGCATCAAAGTGGAAATTGAAAATACTGTGAATTACTACATGTCATTTCATTGTTAAGATAACAACATCATGATAAGTAACTATTATGAGCTCTTTTAATCAAATTTTTATAAAGCAATGATTCCACAAGTGCAAAATATGAAAAAAAAAATTTATTATGTTTTCTTTTTTTTAAATTTTGGGCAAACAATTTCTAAATGTATTTTTTTTTTTTTGCCTTGCAAAGTTACACTGACTTGCATTTCATCTAATTATTTTTTTATTATAAAAACTTGATCAAGTTTACATTACTTTACTTTCATTAAGAAATATATAATAATTTCATGCTATTATTTCTTTTCAGTATGGGCAATATTTTTGAGTAGTAAATATTAGAAGTTGTTGCTTAGTTTAAAATGAGATCTATCACCAAAAAACCTTTTTACAAATATTGTATTTAATGCAAAGTATAGCAAAAAAAAGTTTATTTTTATAAGTTTTATATAACAAATTTATAATTCTCAAATAATAATGGATTGTATTATATGGAAAGTTCTGAAAAACCAAGATACAAACCTGCAGGCTGGAGGTTACCCATTCCTGATTTAGACTAATCACTTAAATCCTAGTATAAAAAGTTCAATTTTAAAAAAACTTTAATCTGAAGATGTTTTTTTCATAAAATATTGAATGATCAAAAGTACAAAATTACCTGTTTATTATTTAAACAGTCTTACTAGCAGAAAACATATTGATTTTTTGGGGCAAATATTAAATTATCTTTGAATAAGTTTACACTACATATTACATTTTTATTTTTAAAATTTTTTTTTTTTAAATCAATTTTAACTAAATAGAATAATGACATATTTTAAATATATTTTATCCGTGTGCATTTGTAAATATGTACATGCGTGAATATGCGATAATAAGCATTTCAGATTTGTGTTTACATTTGTTTTTGAAAATACTAGCATTATATCAATCTTTCAACTGGATTCCATGAGCCATTTTGGAGATCAGGAACGTTTCAGATATTCACAAAAATCAAAAACATCTCTGAATGATCTCTATCATTCAACAAAATAGGTTGATTAAATCCAGTAAAAAATGGCAATATGGTATTAATATTTTCAACAAGTAAATATATGCATAAATATTATAAAATACATGTCTATGTTTTACACTCTTGGAAATCTTTGTTTATATATATATATATATATATATATATATATACAAAGATATATATATATATATATATATATATATATATATTATGTGCACTATATAGATATAGAAACAGAGGGAGAAAGATAATATGGAAAAGAAAAAATGGATAGCATTGCCTTATGTAAAGGATATTATTTGTAATAAGATTACATCATTGGTATCTGCTGATTTTAATGTTGCATTTAAAGTGGGTGCAAATACTGGAAGATTGGTTATTAATGGCAAAGATTTTATTGATAAAAGCAGCAAATGTAATATTATATATAAAGTGGTATGTCATTGTGGTTATAGTTACATTGGGGAGACCAAATGTGCATTGAAAAAGAGGATTAGGGAGCATGAATTATTATATAATAAGTTGCATTGTTCTGCAGATAGGTTTAAATATGTTTTTGCAGAACATGCTGTGAGTTGTAATGGTGAATTCTGCTTTGATAGAGTTTTTATTTTGCATATGGGAAATGATTTGAGGAAAAGAAGAATTAAGGAGTCCTATTTTATAAATAGTACAGATAATTCATGTGGGAACATTACTGGTGTGAGAGTTTGATAATATTTAAATGTTAACGTATTGCTACTTAAGATGGCGGAATAGGCCGAAGCTAGCTATAGCAAAGAATTTTAATCTTTAATTTTATACAGGCATTTTTTTAAATTTTGTAGTTTTTATTCTAGTGAATATTGTTATACATATATATATATTGTAACAGAATTACCTATTCGACCATTTGTAAACATTTTAATTTACACTTTTACGATCGAGACGACTGTCACGTCAAACAAAGAAGCAAATATAGACTCATTAATTAAGTCTATATTCCTGATCGAATACTGAGATTACCAATGGAATTTTTCAGTATTATCTTTCCTGATCAGAATGCTTCTTCAACTGCTGGATATTCATTCATAAGAATGATTTATTTAAAATAATCCAGTGCTTGAAATATTTATAATTTTTTTGCGAGATTTTATATTACTGTACTATATCAACATGTGTACTTTTACTAGAATAAATGTCTAATTAGTATTTTATAAACCCTATGGGTATATCATTATAAGTAGTATGGCAAAGAAGGAAAGATGAGACATAAAGAGCTATACATAAATAAATATTGATTATTTAATACATTCATAAACATTAACATATAATACTTCAACATAAAATAAGCAATTATTAAAAATAACACAAATGATATTTAATTTAATTAACCCTTCACCTAAAATAATAATTCTTTAATATTAAACATTTATCTGTAGATATTTTATAGTTCATAGTCTTTTCTTACATATTCTTTGATATAGAACTACTAATTATTTTCATTCAGATTCACATTTGCAATTGCATATTTTTAATTAATGTGGCCATTTATGAAAGTGTGTGCACACATGTTATATTAAAGTTACTTTACCTAGCTTTTCTGGACATTGACGAGGGAATCATTATACATCCTGTGGATTACTCCACTTCTTTTGTAGAGATGGAATTCTTGGGATCTGGCTGGATTCTTTCTTGCAGCTTACTTAGATCGTATTCTTGAGGCTTCCAGGACAGGGAAGGTGAACCATCAGGCAGGTGCTATCTCTTCTATTATGTCATGGGGAGATGACTTTACACCCAAGGCAAGCATGGATTAACTGGTATCCATTGTGGCCTCCTTAGCCCTGCATTCTCAATGTCTCAACTTGGTACATTTTTGTTCACAGCTCTTGAACTACTCTGTCTGTTAGCTCAGCAGACTCCTGAACAACTCTCGAACATGGCTACTTCTTTTACAATTTTTCTTACTTAATTCCCCAGAATCCTTTACTTATCTTCTTGATTGTTTTTGGAATGTCATTAATTACATTTCACACATTTATTTTACTTTCATTAAATACATAAAATTTTCTTCTTGTTTTTTATTTATTTATTTTTTTATTTTATTTACTTCCATTTCTTTTTTAATAAATAATTTTCTTATTTACACACTCTTTACTTTACACACCTATACATATATATTTCATGCATTCACATGTGTATTTTGAAGAGGTGATCTTTATCTTTTTATAAATCTATTTATTTTTATTTATAATTGCGACAATGGAAAT
Source organism: Epiperipatus broadwayi (assembly GCA_028023455.1). NCBI lineage: Eukaryota > Metazoa > Onychophora > Udeonychophora > Euonychophora > Peripatidae > Epiperipatus > Epiperipatus broadwayi. Next base: position 1,316,887 of record JAQFVV010000098.1, on the reverse strand, counting down.
TTTATGATTGCTAATTCTACAATCATTAACCCTTTTTATTTATTTTTCCCTTTAAGATTTAATCATCAACTTCGATTATCTTATTTTACTATTCCTTAAACTTTACTAATTTTAAATTTAAAAAAATTAACATTGGAAGGTGGAAGATAAGGATCTTGGTTGCTTACTTTCATTCACTTTCTTTAATTACCATAATTGATTTTTTTAATTACTTGCATTCCTCAGCTATCATTTTGATTTTTTAATTAAAACTTAACTTAAAATAAATTCATTTTATTTTCCTGACTTTATTATCCAATTTCTATAACTTAGTTTACATAAAACTCACATTTTTTATTATACTATATATTAAATGTACACATATGTGATCGCAGTGTGTGTGATCATCACATTACACCACTCCCTAATTTTTAAGAATTAAAATATAATGAACTTTCATGTGAAGGCCATTTTAATTCTTAATATTTAACTTCTTTGGTGAGATAGACATGGAGAGACAACTAGGCAACAGCTATACATATTCAATACAATCGATCTGCGCTAATCAAACCACTTTAATCCCTGTGGAAGACTTTAACACACACTGACATTTCTACTGTTTGTTCAACTTAATAAAACATGGACCTCTTCATTTTTTTATATTTTTTCTCAGCATAAATTCTTAATAAAATTGGAAAATTTTTTATCCCTCAAAGATAATGTGCCCAGGATTCTTACTGATGCTACATTATTAATAAAAACACTTCTTAATTCTTTAAATTCTTGATTTACTCATTCATTTTGAGTTTGTATTAAACTGGGAGCTACTGTCCCACACAGATAATGAGCCCAGAATTCTTACTTTTTTTTTTTAAAAAAAAATTTTTTTTTTTTTTTTTTTTTTTTTTTTTTTTTTTTTTTAAAAAGGTTTTTTTTCCCCACAAAACCCTGATGCTTCATTACTTTAAAACTTAACACAGATACTCACCTGCACATTTCCATCATACGCAGAGATGGCTTAACCAAACTCAGATGTGATCCATACATAATTCCTATACACACCCACAACTGCCTCCATCCAGTATCTCAACCCTACTCCTTAACACTTAATGCTTAACTTTAATACTATTATTTATTTTATTTTATTACATATTAATTATTGATTTAATAAGCTTGGATGTTTATTGTTCCATCCTATTTCCTTTTTTTCTATTTATTTATTATTTCTAGCTGCATTTGCAGACTTACAGATTATACATTAAAATTTAAATTCTTTTGGCTATCATAATGGCTTCTTATGAGAAGGGTTTTATTATACTAATGGTTGACATAGTTGCTACATTTTAATCATTGTTTCTCTTTTCTCTATTTTTTTTCTTCATGCGCAGCTGTGTTTGACAGTCTTACACTAGGAGTTTGTCATTATAAATTACAAATTAGTTTGTTTTACGTTACTTCCTTTTGTTTTTTCATACTTTGCATTTAAAATTTTATCATTTAAAATCTCATTATTATTTCATCCTCTCTTCCCAGTAAATTTCTTTTATTTACATTGATTTTTTATTTTTACAATTTATAAGTTGTTCTCCATTCTCAAAATCCAGTGCCGTTAATATTCGGTCAAGTTGACATATCCGTCATGTTCGATTTTTTTTTTTAATTAGTTTTTATCTGGAGGTTCTTTATTACTCCTTTTGTTCGACATATATCCACTGGTGCTGGGCAATGGACTATTATTCCTATGTCTACTAAAATCTCTGTGTCCTTTCAGATAGTTCTCATCTGAATATCTCTCCCTTGGTCTGGACCCTTTATTTCTATCATAAAATCTATCCTTGCTTTCCCAGTAGTTTTGTTGTAGGTTAGACTGCCCCTCATCTATCACCGGATCTTTAATCGGTTTCTTGAATTCTCTATCGTCAAACTTATTGTTAGGCCTTGTGCTGTCGAATGCATTAAGCAGTTCGGCTACTTGTTTGACCGTTTGTCTCTCAGTGCCAATAAGCATTTGCTCCACATTGTGCAGAAAATTATGTCTGATTATTCTAATAATTTGTTTCTCTGACAGAGGGTTGGCTGTCAGTGCATGTAGTTTTGCCACCTGTCGACAAAAGAATGGAGAGAATGGCTCTTCTAGTCTCCATTATTTTGTGAGATCTCATGCCACAGATTTTCTTGGAGTTCCTTGCTCCAGTAGCTGGCAAGAAAAGCCACCTTATATCCGATAAACATTGTTGGTTTTATGAACGAGTCCCACCACGCTTGTGAAGCACTCTGCAAATGGCTGCATGCAATGGACACCATGGCTTCTTCATCTAGTTTATTCAACATAAAATACCTTTCCAAACTATTAAGGTGCCCCATGGGACTCTCCCCTAGATGACCATAGAAAACACATATTTTCAAAAATTAATTAACTGTGGCCATATTGTTACTGATAAGAGTACAGTTACTTGCAGGCACGCACTCGTTGGTGCTTTTCTGCTTATTATTATTATTTTTTTCTTTCATCTCTAGCTTTTCTAATTCACTATCCCTTTCCTCTACTTTTGACCCTATTTTCTCTATTGCTACCACTAACTGATTGACATCAAATCGTAGATTCTCTATAACTTTCTCATTTTCACCAATAATCAATTCAATTTTCTTCCCTTGCTCTAATTTAAAACCCTCTATTTCCTGGCATACTACTTCTAGTTTATCTTCCACATCAGTCATCTTTTCACTTATTTCCTCTCTGATCTCTTGCACTGCACTATCCCACTCCCCATAATTTGTTGCTCGAATTTCTCGAGTAACTCAGCTTGGCTATCCAATCTTTAATTTGTGATCGCCAATTGACAAGTGGTTTGCCTATAATTGTCATTTAACTCTTCAAATTTCTGACTGAAGCTTTTAGTTAATTGTTCACGGAACTCTGCCAGCCTTTTTTTATTCACTTCATTCCTCACTTCTATTTCTCTGGCAAATTGTCGCTGGTTTTCCATTATATCTTTCAACATACTCATCATGTCATGGTATTCAGCACTATATTTTTTTTTGTATTCGTTATTATCTTCCATTTTCCTATCATTACCAAAATCTTCGGTTTGTTCAGTTTGTTTTCCACTACTAATACTCCCCTTTACGTCACTTTGGGCATCCATCTTTGTTTTCGCTCTCATGTGCATGAGTCTACTTTTAAGTTTATGAATTAATCTTTAATTATATTTCCACTATGTTGATTCTCTTTTGTTCTTGACCCTTTTATTTTTATTTGCTAATTTAATTCTTTCTATTATGATTGGCGTTTGGTATGCCAGTTAATCCTAACCACACCTGCTCAGATTCTTTCACCTACCTGCCTTAGATTCGTTTCCTCTCCCTGATCTGTCTATTTTCCCGACTATTATCCTCGACTCTACTACCTATATATTTATCGATAAATTTATTTTACTTCACTACGACTGTTTGAAACAAGACACGTGTATAATTTATTTAGATTTTCACTGATATACTTTATTTTACTATATTTATGACTTATCGATAAAATTTCAAAATATATTCCCATTTATATTAGATTTTAATATATTTCTTTTTTATTTAATCGCAATTACATAAAGATAACATATATATTCGGTTGTTCTAAGTATACAGATATTTAAATACTTTTTTTTTCCTTTCCTTCTATAACAGTAAATATGCAAAAAAAACTTTTAATAGATTTTCACAAAGCTAATTTTCCCCCTTCCCTTCTCTTTTCTTCTACACATGTGACTTTGAAACATATATATAACGAACTATATATAAAGCAAAAAAAAACTCTCCCTCTCATCCTCGCTTCTCACCAAGTTAATTTTTTTGGAATTAATTTGTATATGAATAATTTTTTTCAACAAAATTCTATCCTACACGTGACTAATAATTGTACAGCAAATATATCCTGGACAGGCCCCCAAAATGTAACAGAATTACCTTTTTGACTGTTTGTAAATGTTTTAATTTACACTTTTACGATCGAGGCGACTTTCACGTTAAGCAAAGAAGCAAATATAGACTCATTAATTAAGTCTATATTCCTGATCGAATACTGAGATTACCAATGGAATTTTTCAGTATTATCTTTCCCGATCAGAACGCTTCTTCAACTGCTGGATATTCATTCATAAGAATGATTTATTTAAAATAATCCAGCGCTTGAAATATTTATAATTTTTTGCGAGATTTTATATTACTGTACTATATCGACACTTGTACTTTTACTAGAATAAATGTCTAATTAGTATTTTATAAACCCTATGGGTATATCATTATAATTAGTATGGTGAAGAAGGAAAGACGAGACGTAAAGACCTATACATAAATAAATATTGATTATTTAATACATTCATAAACATTAACATAAAATAAGCAATTATTAAAAATAACACAAATGATATTTAATTTAATTAACCCTTCACCTAAAATAATAATTCTTTAAAATATTAAACATTTATCTGTAGATATTTTGTAGTACATAGTCTTTTCTTACGTATTCTTTGATATACAACTACTAATTATTTTCATTTAGATTCACATTTGCAATTGCATATTTTTAATTAATGTGGCCATTTACGAAAGTGTGTGCACGCGTGTTATTTAACCTTTTAACCGCTAATTATATTATTGGTTGTATGAGGTAAAAATCAAATCTTTTAATTGGCCAACTCACAAACTGAAGACAAAGCCTATTGTTAAAACATATTCGCCTATAATTTTAAATTCAACTCAGATACGTTTATAAAAAGTATATTACTAATTTTTCAGGTTATGAAGAGAACGAAAGTTCTTTCAAAAATAAATTGCTATTTATTTATTCTAAAATATTCAATTTTGGCAACATAAAAGCTATAATATAAACAAAAAGATCGACTTTTACATTATAGAAAAGTAAATATTTCTTTTAAATATTTCTTTAATACTTTTACTAAAATCTTCAATATTTTTCGAAAATAATTTTGTTTTTTTAGTATTCTCTCTGAAAATAATTTTAATTTCTCAAAATATTCTTTTATAATAATTTAAATCATATTAGAAATGAAAATCTCAGCGTTTTTCTTTATTTTCTTTGATCAGGCGGTTTCTTTGTTCTTTCCAGCCAATCAGAATGTCTTTTTCGGCTGAGAGCATGCTAAGAACCAATCACAAGTAATGTTCTTTCTTTGTTTAGGTTTAAATGCATTTTTTTTTATTTTTTACTTGTAAAATAATTCGGAAGAGGGCACCATCTTACAGAACTTTTAAAAACCTATTCAAAACCTATCAAATGAATTTTTTAGCATAAGAACTGGCAGAGTTAGAGTGATGTCAGATGTCGACGAGGAGCTTCGTAGGAGGCGGGAAAAGGGTTAAAGTTAATTTACCTAGGTTTTCTGGACATTGACAAAAGAATTATTATCCATCCTGTGGATTACTCCACTTCTTTTGTAGAATGGAATTCTTGGGATCCGGCTGGATTCTTTCTTGCAGCTTACTTAGATCGTATTCTTGAGGCTTCCAGGACAGGGAAGGTGAACCATCAGGCAGGCACTATCTCTACTATTACTTCATGGGGAGATGACTTTACACCCAAGGTGAGTGTGGATTATCTGGCATCTGTTGTGGCCTCCTTAGCCCTGCATTCTCAATGTCTCAACTTGGTACATTTTTGTTCACAGCTCTCGAACTACTCTGTCTGTTAGCTCAGCAGACTCCTGAACAACTCTCGAACATGGCTACTTCTTTTACAATTTTTCTTACTTAATTCCCCAGAATCCTTTAGTTATCTTCTTGATTGTTTTTGGAATGTCATTAATTACATTTCACACATTTATTTTACTTTCATTAAATACATAAAATTTTCTTCTTGTTTTTTATTTATTTATTTTTTATTTTATTTACTTCCATTTCTTTTTTAATAAATAATTTTCTTATTTACACACTCTTTACTTTACACACCTATACATATATATTTCATGCATTCACATGTGTATTTTGAAGAGGTGATCTTTATCTTTTTATAAATCTATTTATTTTTATTTATAATTGGGACAACGGAAATTTTATGATTACTAATTCTACAATCATTAACCCTTTTTATTTATTTTTCCCTTTAAGATTTAATCATCAACTTCGATTATCTTATTTTACTATTCCTTAAACTTTACTAATTTTAAATTTAAAAAAATTAACATTGGAAGGTGGAAGATAAGGATCTTGGTTGCTTACCTTCATTCACTTTCTTTAATTACCATAATTGATTTTTTTTGATTACTTGCATTCCTCAGCTATCATTTTGATTTTTTAATTAAAACTTAACTTAAAATAAATTCATTTTATTTTCCTAACTTTATTATCCAATTTCTATAACTTAGTTTACATAAAACTCACATTTAATATTATACTATATATTAAATGTACACATGTGGGATCGCAGTGTGTGTGATCATCACAATATATATATATATATATATATTAAATTAAACATATCTCAATGTATATCTAAACAAAGGGACTAAATCAACTTCCCCCAAGCTATAAATTAAAAGCACTCTCAAAGTTGATCCTTAGCTTAACATGGAGAATGCTTTTAATTTATAGTCTGGGAGAGAGTGAATACTTTATATATATATATATATATATATATATATATATATATATATATATATATATATATATATATATATATATATATATATATATATATATAAAATAAATATAATGATAATTAACTATTATAAACAGTCTTTCGAACTGCAGAAGTACTTTTAGCAGTTGAAGAAGGCTGTTTATAATAGTTAATTCCCATTATATTTATTATTTTTATTGTTATTGCAATAGTTTTTTTTATTTATTAAAGGACATTTTTTTGTATTTTATATATATATATATATATATATGTGTGTGTGTGTGTGTGTGCGTGTACATATGCACCTTTACTACAAATTATTGTTGCTTTTTTTGTTTTATGTGCATACTGACTTTTTTTTTCATGAATTAACCATAATATAGTTTAAATATTGTTTTGATTCATGAGGTGTGATAAATAACAAAAGCTAAATTATTATAAATTAATTAATATAGGAATGCTCGTAAGTGGATATATAACATACATAATTTAAGCAAATTTACTTTTAAAAAAAATATGATATAAAACATAATAAAGAAGTTAAATAATTCACCTTTATAAAAATAGACAGTTAGATTGTCGGAGGGGTAAAATTAAAGCTTGTCTATTAAAGTTTAAGGAATTGCTATTTTAATATAAGGCAAGTACTAATTGTATATATGTGTGAGAGATTATGATATGGTCCAACTAGTGAATGCTGATTTTGTTCAAAATACATATATTAAGGATCATTTATCTTTTTCACATGTGTGTGATCATGTGTAAAAGGTGCTTGAGATAGAGTGAAGGATGAATATAGACTAAAAATGCTAAGTTCAATCCCCTCTCTTTATTACAGTAAACATTCAGTATACTAAATAAATAAATTAATTAGATATTGCCTAGGAAATAGGTTACATCATATTATAAGTCCAGTCCATTCTGCTCCTATTAATTTAAGTGGATACATAATGATCTGATAATGTAAAAACTACATGGGTATGACTACAATATAAAATCCACCAAGGGTTTTGAGCATTCCATTGTTGTTTTTTTAGTAAAATTGGAAGTTTAATTGTGGGAGAATGAAAAGATTCAAGCCTGTCTATTAAAGTTTAAAAAATTGTTATCATAATATAAATCAAGCACTGATTGGTATATATGTCTGAAACATTATGATCTGGTTCACCTGATGAGTGCTGGTTCTGTGTGAAATACATACATTGGGAATCAGTTATATTTTTCACATTGTGTTGTAATCAGGTATATTAGTTGTTTGAATAGAGAATGAAAATAGACTGAAAATCCTAAGTTCAAATCCCTTTATTTACTATAATAAGCACTCAATATACCTAATGAATAGGTTAATTAAATATTTAATAATTGTAATTACCACATTAATACAATTTATCATATTTAAAACATACAACAGTTTGTGATTAGGGATATACAAATAAAAAAGAAAAAGTTTGAAATAAGATATTATATTTTTTATTAGATTGAAAATAGACCTATAATTTTAATTCGCTCTCTTGATTAAATTGAAAAAAAATCAGTATTTTAGTTTGTTTTTTAACAAAAATATACAACATAATCTTTTAAAATCTACAATTCGTCATCATGAAATTTTAATCAGAAACATTACAATATTTTAGGCAAAAAACAAAGCCAACAAAAGATAACCAATCCAATAATTTTATCTGTTTTTAAAATAACTATTGTCAAAGAATATGCATATCATAGATCAACATCCATCTGATAAAATTTATTCTTGTAAAAATAAAAGACAAAATGAGTTTACACTCTACTCATGCACTTACACCCACATAAGATTTCATTTCTACATTAGTAGCACTTAAAGAGAAAAATATGAACAATAATTTATATAGAATTCAAATTAGGGGTAGCTTAATAAATCATTTTATATCTATCATATATATGACCGTCTTGAAATCGCAGAAGGGATGTATTAACAACTGATTTTAGAAAGACTTATTTTGGGAATAATAATTTGTGTTTGTTTGGTTTTTGTTTATGGTACATTTGTTTTATTTTTTATTATTTAATTAGTTGTAAAGAAGTATTCTTCACATTATTGCATACAAGTTTTATTTTTTAATGTATTTAAATCGATGGCAATTTTAAAAAACCAGAAAAAATACGTTGGCAAGTAAATTATTTTGGCTGATCATTAATTAATTAATTCAATATTGAAGATGTATGTTGGATTATAAGATACAATTTAGAATGCATTTTATTTTGATTTTGATAACTAAATTATTAGTAGTCTATTTCAACAATATTTATAAACTCAAAACATTGTAATTTAATATTTTTTTATAAATAGTATTTATAGTGATATTATATTCCTAATTACAATGGCAATGTAAGAAGTTATTATGTAGAAAGCCAGCATTATTAATGAAACATATTATCTGTTGTATTATATTTAAGCCAATAAATATCACATGATCACCACTTCTTAGATCCTAAGGTCTAGGTTCACTGCTCTCAGATCCAAGGCTCATCACTGATGAGGCCATAAGCCAGAACTAGTCTGGGGATATTGGATGAATAGGCACTAGATGGGAATTTTATGCACAAGCCTTCTGGCATCCATTGATTACTTTAGCTTGCTGTGTGTGGCCATACATATAGTGAGTTTTGCCTGTTTTTTTGTATTATATTTAGTAATATATTTTGTTAGCAGAGAGAAATTAATTATATGCTTTGTTTGTTACTATCTTTAATATTAGCATGCTTTTAACATTCCATTTTTATACATTGATATTGGTTTATATAAATGAGAAAGGTAAAGGATCAACCCTTACTATGCATAAATATTATTAATAAGTAAATCCAATTTTTGTATTCCTTTAGTTGTTTGTATTTATCCACAGAACAAAAGAAATAAATATATTGAAAATGTATATATATATATATATAATATATTGAAAATGTATATATATATATATATTATTAATAATAATTGCAAGGAAATCAATTCATATATCATGTGACTTAATTTAATAAACTTATATTACAAATGTTATATAATGAGTGTGCTAATAGAACTTGACAAGCTTTTCACAATATCTCTATCCTCAGATTGTTTTCTCACTCTGGCTTTTGTAAGTGAGGCACTAAGATATTCAAGCATTAGATTTAAAATGGCAAGTCATTGACAAAATCCAGAGCTAGAAATCAGTTTAAGGATAGTTATATTTTGAAAACCTTGTTAAGAGCTATTGGCACACTCATTGTATAACATTTGTAATACAAGCTTATTAAATTGTCACATGATATATGATTTAATTTCCTTGCAATTATTGTTATTGCTATTAAGGCTTTGGTGATTTTATATTGCTAAAGGTATTAATATATGGTGTATTTGAACTTAGTTTAATTCCATATGGTTATTTAAGTTAGATAGCTGGATTTGAAAACATATGGATGTCTAAAAATTTCAGATTTTCTACTAAATAGTTAAACATTAGATAAAGTGCTGGGATTTATCTGGTATTTTAAATTTAATGTTTGAATATTCTAGTGCCTCACTGATAAAAGCCAGAGATAAAAACTGGTCTGATGATAGGGACGTTTTGAAAAGCTTGTAAGAGGTATTAGCATGCACATTATATACTATTGTTAATAAGTAAATATGCTAGAAGTCCATAGATAAAATTATATAGTTCAAAGTTTGATTCTAAGTAATAGTATTTTTTTATTGTTTTTCTGTTGGTTTATGGTTAACAAAATTAATTACATATCAAAGTACAAAGAATATCAAGGGTTAATAGATAACCTAGACAGTTGTCTCTTATAATAGCCATATTACTTGTATTCATTTTATAAAGAATTCCTGATAATTCAATAACTATAAAGGTCTCTGTTAATTACTTAAATAGTAAACGATGAAAGAATATGCTTTTATTTTTTCACCACAGAATGGTTTGAAACATTCATTTAAACAAATAAATAATATAAAATCATTTTCCAATATTTATAGAGAGTTATAAATAATGAAATATAAAAAATACAAATTAGTCATATTTATTTAATGAATGTGTATAATGTAAACAACACTATTATATGTACTTGTACTATGATATATTATTTATGAGAATGATGTGTTTATTATCCTAAATCAAAAAGATAAATTGTATTAAATAAGCTTATTTAGAATTAAGTATATATATTCCGAAAAAATAAAATATATATGTATATTTATTTAGTACATTTTCATTGTTGTTTTATTCTTCATTAATGAAATGTGTAATAAATTATTTTATTAAAATTCACATTTATGTATATCTTTATTGATGCTTATGACCATATAACATGATCACTTGTGCAAAATTGTCATTATTTAAAGGAAGTATGTTGCCCTTATAAATAATAGATAATTACAATAATCATCCCATTATTAAAAATTATAGTTAGATCATATATATTCAAAATTTAAGTTCTTTCATTGATTCTTCAGTTAATCATTGAATTAATTTACAACTTACAAAATGCTGGTCTTTAGAGTTTGGCAAAAATATGGAAATTTTGAATTTCTCAATTTCTATTACAATAATATATAATTAATAAGTTGCATGATTTAAATCATAATGAGGATAATTTCAATTTTATACAAACACATTGTGCAAGTATAGCATGTCATATCTTATCAAAGGAAACATTACAACATGTATATTGTGGTATCATTTTACTTTTAAAATATAAAATAATAAATAAATGCAGAAATATGCTAACAATTACTGAAACATAATCCTAATTAACTTCATAAGAATTCAAAATAATTACATAAAATTTCCATATTACACTATTCTACATTATCGCACATGCTTCATAAATGTTTACATTAATTTCTTCATTTATTAACAAAAAATACTTCCTTTATTCTTCTTTTCATGTAATATTTATATTTTATTCAAAGTGCAAATAAACGTCATATATTTCAGCTTATGGTTCATGGTCCTTAACCACATGTTTTTGCACTATTTATTTCATGCATTTTAACTCTCATATAATAATTGATGTCCTTAAATCTTTTTATCATTTATCATTTAGATTTATTAATATATGAATTTCCACAAAAGTAAATACATATATATTTTTATAATATTATTTTTTTTGCTTTTTATTAATTCTGTCTTCAATATTTTTAAATAGATTATTTACAATGGATGGTATCCTATATGTAAAATGTATAGTTCTCAGAACAAATATATCTTTTTTTATTAATGTCATTTGCATTATATGGAATTAATTTTTTTTATTATTCTCTTTTTTTCTAAAATTTCTTATCATCTCTTTAATATATGTAATATAGTGTACTATTCTATATTCTATGCATAATGTCTAATATTTTAATTTGTATAATTTATATATCTTTATAATTTATCATTTCTAAATGAAAATAAACATTAAATCTGCCAATTTTATACATAAAAGGAACTGTAGAATGAGGAAGATACATGTTCTTTTTTAATAGACTTTATATCTGTATTGTATTTTACAATTATTGCTCCCTTAATTCTAAACATACTGCTCTGAAATATGAACTCTGAGCATGTTTTGTAAAATAAATATGATGATGCTTAAAACCAAAGAAACTCAAAAATTAGCATGTTTTAATTATTATGAGTTACTAAAACTTTCTATTTTGTACGATATATATATATATACCATAGAACTAATTCAAAACAAAAACTTTTTATTGTATTATATATTAACTAAAATTTTTATTTAATTAATAAAAAATATGTATTGTTCTATGAACTAGAATATAGATGCCAATATTATTTACAGGAGTAAAATAGAGATGCTAATATAATTTAATTACTGAACCACTTCTTCCTCCCATAAATATGTGTAAGTCTACAATGATTACAAACACTAGAATGTAGATGCTAACATCGTTTTTGCTACAGATACTATTTTAAAATTAGTATTCAAATTTATATTTTTATATTGTGAATTATTTGAAAAAGTTAAATTAATTAATAAAAAAATATTAATTATTATATGGATTAAAATACTAACTATAAAATATCCCAGGTCTTCAAGCAGAATCTGGATTATTAAATGGGAAGCTTTAGACAAGATTTTCCAGTGCTATTAGTTTATTTTTAAAAAAACTGAGATGAAAAACACTAACACATAGGAAAAACTTAATAAGAAAAAAAATTGTACATAAATTTTTAGTAAAATCCAAATTATTAACTTTTTATAATTTTAAAATAAATTTAAAATTAAATTTAAAACATTTTTCTCCTCTAAATATTAACTAATTTGTTTACAACTGAATAAAAAAATGATATTTATTTGTAACTTTGAAACAATTGAAAATAATGTGCAGAGGGTTCTAATTTATAACTTATAATCAAAGTATTCATGAAAAAGTCTGTTTTCAATTATATATATATTGTATTATTATTTTCCTTCTTCATTGTGAATTTCAAATTATTTAGTTTATTTGTTTTTGTCTAGTGTATCTTTATTCTCTTCTTCACACACAAATACATCATCTATATTGTGTTTTCCTGAAGGTTTGTGATGGTGGTGTTTTAAATTTTATATTGGACTATTTCCATAATCTAATATGAGTATTGAATATTCCAAATACATTCAACTATTAATAATAGCACATCAAACAGTTTAGTATATGCACAATATTTTGAGAGGTATTATTCTCACCTCTTCTTCAGATGTTGCTGGTCTGACTAGTGACAGTACTAGCATATGATTCGAAACTGGACCTTATATTCTTGAGTATTGAATTTTAGGGTAATGTTATATCCAACTTGAGTATTGAATTTTAAAATTCAATACTCAAGAATCTAAGGGTCCAGAATCCAATCCCATGCTAATACTGTTACTGGTCAGGCTAGCAACACATGAAGATGAGGGGAGAATAATACCTCTCAAAACATTGAGCATATACTAACCTGTTTGATTTACTATTACTAACAGATGAATGTATTTGAAATAGTTAAATAAAGTTACATTTTTCTAAAGACATTCAATACTCATATTAGATGATGGAAATAGTCAAATATAAATCTACAACATTATTTATATGCTTAGTATGTACTATATTATTCTTTTGCACTTTGGTTATAATTTTCATAAATTGATATTGTAATAGTAATATTAGCAATTAAGTCAATGCACATGCACTTTAAAGATAAATTATAAATGAGTACTCTCACTTTTCCAGACACAAGATATAGTTTTTTTAGAAAAGATGGAATGAATCCACCCATTCTTTTGACCCAAACATTTATGTATGGACAAATCTTAAGTGTATGGAAATGAGAGCATGAAGATGTTAAGCAATCAATTTAAATTACATTTAATATGCTTGATCAAACAACTTGTGCCTGGAAAAGTGAGTGTTCATTTATAATTTATCTTTAAAGCACATGTGCATTGGTTAATCGCTAATATCACTATTACAGTATAAAAACATAGTGCTATATATAATAATATCTCATTGTAAATTGATATTGTATAATTACATATTTGAGCACACACAGCTGTTAAATAGATTATTATTATTGGTTTTTATAATAGCCACCTTTAGAATTAGGCATTTTTATCTGAAAACTTTAATATATCTACGATAAATTTTTAAATTTCAATTAATTTTTTTTCTTAGTTGTTTTTTGATAATTGTTATTGATTCTTTTCTGTTAATTCAACTATATAATTTTTTAATTATCTAATAACATTAACAAACTCAAATGCTAAGCAATAAAAAAATTAACATATCTCCAAAAATCCTGTAATAATATGCTTATTTATTTTACAGATGTATTATCCATTTTTAAAATCAATTTTTAAAATGAAGCACTTCATTTATGTAACTTTATATATTTTTTTCTCATGTGTCATAGCATCAGCCAGAAAGTGAACCCTCTAACCCAGTATAACTGCTTGTAAAGCAGCTAACACTGACCTCTCGACCACCAATGCTTGATTATGTAACTTTATATTTGAAAACATTCTTGGACAAATTATGTTAGAAAAATACATATCCAAATATGCTGTCTTACTAAAAACATGTCTTTACATATATTTTAATATGTTACCGATTAACATCAGTTTTTGAGACTCCATATTATATTCAACAACACAATAAAAATCCAAGTTCTCTAATTGCATTGTTGTTCATTCGTGGCTTTAGTTCTTTGCATAAAACAAACTACTTTCATTGACTTTTTTTAAATAAATGTTTTTTTTTTCTGTTTCTAAATCCATTTTCCCTGTTGCAATATAACGACACCTCAATTTGTCATTTTTTATATTTTGTGAATATATTTTTTATTAGCCTCATCATATTTTTATAACCATTTTTATTCTATAATCTTTGGCATAAATCTTTAACATATTGGATCATATCTCGACAAAGCTTCATGCTACAATTATCTGTTTTAATTTATTAATTGTATTGAATTATTTTTGTGACAGATTAGGATACTACTTTTGAATGTTTTAGATGACTATTTATTAGTCTGCATTATAGTGACATGTTTATTTCATGTTTAAAGAGGTTTATTTAAACTTCATTGTAACAATATTTCATACTCTGTAGTCAAGTTGCAATCTTTAAGTGTCCATATATATTCAATGGATCATTAGTAAGAATGGATTTCCATTCTTGCTATTAAAAGGTGTGAAGGTTGCCTTGACAGCAGTTAGAAATATTGGTTGCTATATTTACTGTGAATGTTTAGGTGGTTACTGGTTGGAAACTAATTATATATATATATATATATATATACTACTTTTGAATATATATATATATATATATATTCATTGTTGTACTTAAGACAATTATATTTGTAAATATTCTGATATTGTCATTTATTCAAATTAATAACATAATATTTGCATTTTTGTATTATACTATGTAAAATATATCTATTTTGATTTTCTTATTTTTTTAATACCTTTAAGTATTTTTAGAATACTCAAATTGGACATATTAAACATTTAAATTTTTTAATATTGCATTTGAACACTTTCAAAGATTTATAACTAATAAACTTATTTTAAAATGTAAAATAAAATTTCATTTTAAAAACTATAGAAATGCAATCAATTATATTATTGAATTAAATAAATAACAATATTGGAAATTAGAGAAAGAAAAATAAACTGGATTGGATATATATTAAGAACAAAAAATATTTTAATGGTAGAAATTTTTGATGAAATGGTGAGTGGAAGCAAGAAGAAACAAAAAAGACTTGCTGGGTTATATAAAAGATGGGAAGTGATATGTGTGATTGAAGAATTGAGAAATGAAGAGAATACTGTTAATGTATTGGAATACTTACAAATATATTTTAAAAAAGGTAATGAACTGGTATATAAATTAGCTAATAAATTCTGGAACTGTTATATGATAAAATATTTCCAAGATCAGCTGCCTAAAAATTTAAAAAAAATCATGGATCCATGAATCAGTATCAGAATCTTTTTTTTTAATCTAAAAATTTAATGTGTTCTTTTTTCAAAAAATTAAAGGAAATTATTTAAATAAAAAAAATATAAAAAATCAAATTGCATCATAAAAAAACATAAAGATAATGTAAAGTTGGTATTAATGATATAATTCATACATGAATAATCTATACAGTTTTTTCACAATTTTGAAATGAAGGTAAAGAAATTTTAAACATTTAAAAATTGTGATTCTGCATAGAGTAGGAGGAATAAATTAAGAGAAATTTTATATAATATAACTGCTACTAATAATAATTCAATACAGTTGCGTGATTATTCTAATCTTTAAAAAAATCACAAAATAAAGATAATCATGAAAAGACAGTCAGTTCTAACTAAATGTGAAACTTTCAGAGACTCTTGACAACCATCACAATGATGATGATGGTGATATGGCTAATCTCATTGAGTTATAGCTTACAATAAACTTTACTATAGAGACATGCATTAAAATAAAGAGAATTTTTAAAACAATGACAAATGCATTCTATTATAAAGTAAATAAATAAATTAAGAAGAGGAAAGACTTCACCCATTCCTATACAATACTTTTCAAACCAAGAAATGTTCCCTCTATCAATGTGCATTCTCTAAGTAGCATAGATATTTTGCATTTAATATAAAATCTTATAATGAAATTCTTTATTATATCTTCTTCAAATATCTTAATAAACAAATATTTATCACCAATCAATTTTATTGTCATGATCTTATCTAATCTACTCTTAAAGAGTGAAAAATAATCTACTTTTCTTATAGTATGATAAATTATAATAAATTTCTCATGCCACACTATTGACTTTTTCACTAATAAAATGAATTAACAATAATTGATGAAATAATAAGTAATGTTCTCAGGGTTCTTTCTTTATTAATTTTGAATATTAATCAACATAATATGTTGTTGAACAATTGAATGACATCCTAGAAGACTAAAAGAGGCATACACTTCTCTTATAAGCTAATGTATCTTAATATATTATAGTAATAACAACAAATAATTAAAAAAATGTTTAATCTAATTAATAATTGCATAAAAAATATAAACTTTTAAAAATCAGTCTTTTACATATGATGACACTCAAGTAAATAGAAAGAAAGGGTATCTTTTATATCTTTCTATTACACATCAACAAAGCAATCAAAAATAAACAACTTCTAAATAATGTATTCTTTGTTTGTAAACTAAATAAATAATGTGCAGTCTAAAACAAATTAAAGAATTCAAGATAAAATCAAATATTCAATTCTTTTAACTGCAATTCCAATCTTTGAAATTAATATTTACTTAGGCTGTAAACATCAAGAATATGTGTGTGAAAATGCAAAGGTAGGGACCTCTACATGCAATTTTTCTTTTTTAAATTGGGATTTTTGGATTTGTATGAAAATTGATTATCTGATTTACCAAGATTTCTGTAATAAAATTATTAATCACTTTGTAATGAGTTTAATAATTATATTATAACACATATCAATTCACAAACTATTTTACATATTTTAAGCATAAAATTAACTTTATTCAGTCCTATATTATGTTTCATTCTGTTTACTTTTTACTCTCTATAAAATTATACATAAACTAAGCATTAACTTTTAACATGAAAGCATACTTATATTCATATTATAGCTACATCTTTATAATAACTTCTAAGCCATTATATATTATATATTTTGTACTTATAATTTTTTGACTGGAATAAATTATATCAATGAAATAAAATTTAAATAGCATAATTTACACATTTTATTTGCACAATAAATTTTATCATCTTTTCTTCTTTTATTTCTTTTTTTATATAACATAAACTTATGAAGTTAAGCTAGTCAACTAAGCCAATGTGCAATAGCACAGGGTTGTCACTATATATATATATATATATATATATATATATCATATATTAACATAGATTATATATATATATATATATAATCTATTAACATTGTTGATTTGCATCTTCTGTAGAAATATATAAAAACTTATATTTTATATGGCAACATATAATGAAAAATCAAACATTTTTTACAGAGTTTATGTTTCTGCAAATCAAATCTGATATCATCAGCTACCCAGAAGACCAGTTGAAATATCAAATACATAAATATTTTTATTTAATTAGAACCAGAATGCTCAATTTAATATTAAAGTTTGAACATAATATTTATCAGTAATTGAAATGTTAAATTACAAAGCAAAGATAATAATCCAACTCATTTTAAATAACCTTGCCTTTAAATAAATAGTTAAAATATGTAAATATTAAGTAATTAAATTTTTCATAAATACATAATCTAGAAACATTATTTATTTACAGTAAGTTTCTATAAATTTTTGTAGAAGGGTGTAAAAAAGTGATAGTAATCGATTACATATGGTATTTATTTATTTAATGTTAATAATATTACATTAGTATGCGTATTGAACAGTATATTAGATTAACTTCACCTTTTTTAGAAGTTTTGTTATTTTATAAGTTTGTAATAAATTTATTTTGCAATATTTTTTATAAAATATTTTTAACATCATTATATAAAATAAGAAATAGTTTATTCCAATTTTCTACATTGTTATATTATTTTCAAATAGTTTGAAAGATGAAGTTATTTGTTTATATATTCTATTGCTCATTTTTAGTTTACTCTAGAGAAGGCTATTTTTTTGCTATATCGAAATGGAAATACTGTAATCTCCACCTGGGGAATTGAAATACTTTATAAAAGTATAAAGTTTCTTTGATATTTTTTATTGTATAAACTTATATTCTTTCTTTTTTGTTTTCTAAGAAAAGACCCTTATTGTCAAATTTATTGATATTTAAGAACTCAAAGTCTCAACAGATAAATGTGTACGTTTTATATCTTCTGAATTGCTTCAAATTGTAAGCTTTCTTCTTTTTTTAATCTCTTTCGCATTCACTTATTTTTTTTAAAAAAATCAAATAAAATGAGTTTGGGGGGGGGGGGAGTTCCAATGTCTTTATAGACTTTTAAAATTAAATTTACTTCGCAATTAAGTTATCACTCAAAATTGTACTGCATGATTTGAACAAATCTTTTAGCATCTTGAATAGTCTAGACAAGCAGGAGTAAGTCACCATCTATCTATTTTTTTATCAATTGGTTATTGCATTTTATTCTATTTCTTTTCTTATAAAGTTATATCTTATATGATTAAAACAAAAATACATAAGAGGATAAAATATAAAGATGATTATAGAGTTTGTGTAGTGACCACTGAACAATTAAGTGTACATATATATATATCAAACGTCGTGATAAAACATTTGACACTATACTGACTCAGGCAAAAGAAAATAGGCAATATAGTAGTTGTTAAATTCGCAATTTGAAATGAAAAGACAGCAAAAAAAAGACAATCTAACTATTTTGTTTTGTTTTCAATTCGTATCTTATATTAGTTTTAATTATAATTTTAAAATTATTAATACGCAAAGAATATTCAATTTAATCTTTTTACGAATACTTTATAAAAATGTTAAGAAGCCAAAATTATAATACTAATCCTGTAGACTCTTTAAATAATGGAACCTTGAGTAAAGTGATGGCATCTTTATTTTGAGATTTTTATTATCTAAGAAATATTACTGATATGATGTTTGATTCAAAACTAAGAGAATAAGAGTGCAATTTTATTAATTGCACTTTTAAAAAATAATTTTCTTATATACAATTGTAATATTAAAAAAATTAATAATTAATTTTATATATATATGCACATGTAATATGGATAGTTTAAAAAATTATGTGTACGAGTAAGATGGAGAAAGCAAAATAGAATATTTTAATTATTTATTTATGTTTCATTATATATTTCCTTAAAAATACAGATACATTTTTATTTTTTAGTAATAAAAGGAATTTTTATCTAATATTTTAATTATTAAAAAAATCGGATGGATTTATTGCTTGGGAGTTAGTTCGTAAGAAATTTGGGTGCGTGATACTTTTCTACTGCCATGATCAAATGATTTAATGGCATAAAAGTTCATAAGTTTGAACATCAGAAGTGTCAGAACTATGTCTCAGAGTCTGGCACCCTTATTACTGCACTGTATCCATGGTAATTACTTTTGTCTGTTCTTATTTTAAAATATGTTTATGATTATTTTAGTTCAGGGGTCCCCAACCTTTTTGCACTTAAGAGCACATTCTATAATACTGGCCAGGTGGTGGGCACCATTTATTTTTTCACTGTAAATTTATAGTTGGATATTGCTAATAATACACATAATGTACAAAAAAATATTTATTTCAAAAATAAAATTTTAACATATAATTAACGTTTATATTTTTAGCTGTAAAAGTATAGTATGCCCTACAATTTGATTACAATATAATACAATAATTTATAAGAAATTTTAAAAATTAAATTTATTTGTATCAGATAAATAGTTTTTTATCATGTTCAGATAGTGGTGGGCACGCATAAAATGGTCTGCGAGCATAGGGTTGGGGACCCCTGTTCTAGTTATTGCGATATGAGTTCGATTCGTGTTTTTCCTTTTCTCTACTTATTTACAAGATTCTTTTTTTCTCAGAGCTTTAAAAAAAGTATTCTCAAGATCTATTCTATTATTTTATTTAAATGTTTGAATTATGAAAACAAATTTTATTGATTATTAAAAATATTCCTTAAAAAGTTTGTATCACATTAATTAGAATATTACTTTCTATGCCCATGAATGACTTAGGATTCCAATTTATTTCAGGTAAAAACTTAAAAAAAGTTTTGGTCACAAGATGGCTTATGGTTTTTTTTTATTCAATTGTTTTTAAGCCAACTCATATATAGTTTTATAGTTATTGATCAATAAATTTGTTTCTACTTATTACTAGATAACAAATTAAAGTCCAAGGTTAAATTGGATAATAAGATAGGTCAACAGACTCATTTTAAAAACAAAATATAATAGTTATAAGATGCAAACTTTACAAAAATATGCTATAATTGCACAACTATTGATCATATAATTAATATTATTTTTATAGACATTAAACATTAAAATAATTTTTGGCTGCATAGAGTGTGGTCCTGTCACACTCTGCCAAAGTGCTTTACGAAACTGCTTTGCTATCTATGACAGTGAAAGTGTGATAGTTGATGCATCTCAAACACCATAATACTCAACTTCTGCAGAAGAGCCAACTACCATGTAGATGATCATCAGCAGCTCTAATTGGTAAATCGTATTTGCATTTGGTTACAGTATTATTTTAATTGTAAGTTATCATTTTGTAGTAATCACTTGATTTTATATTTTAGGCAAATTCTATCGAACAGTATGAAGTGCTTACCATAAGCTTCCAGGAAGGTAAATAATAAAGTGTATTATTATTAATATACTATATAACACTGACTCTAACTCTTTTTTTTTGTTTAACTGCATTGAGTGTAAAATCAGAATCTGTCCTAAGTGAATTGTAGATATGCTTTCATCACCACTAACTACAATGAATTAGCATTTTATAATTGTATTATTTTGGTTTGGTTTTTACTCTACTAATTTTAGGCATAATTTTATTTTTGTTTACTTTTCTTAATAATTTTATATATAATTTTAATTTTGTTTACGTTTTTAAATAATTTTATGTATAATTTTAATTTTGTTTGCTTTTTATTAATAATAACTTTATGTATGATTTCTTTTTTAGTTTATATATAAGTTGTTTTTATTATTTTGTTTTATTATTTTATTTTGTATATATTGATTATCCATCATTAATAAATAAATAAATTTTATTTACAATAAAAACAATTTTTTTATATATTTTTCCTCCTATTTTTCTTTAATATAAAAATTAATGAGTATTTTTTTAATAAAGTACAAACTTTATTAAAAGTTCTTTATTATAATATTCAAATTACACTAATTATTGATCAATATTAACTATTTGTTATCAGGAATGACGTTTTTGTTGCAAATGCCTGTATGGAAAAACACTTTGAAAGGCTACTAAAAAAATTGAAAGATACTAATGTTTTTATTCTTTGAAGTATTCAAGTGATGGATTGCCTTAAGTAAGTCATATTACATGTCAATTTATTAGAAATTTAATGAGAAATGCAAGGAAATTATTAAAAAAAGCATAGTTTTAAAATTTAAGCATGACAATTTTGAATTTATGAAATAATATGAAAATAATTTTTAGAAATATTAAGATTTTTTATTTTTTTATTACTTTGAATATGAATGGCTATATTTTCTCAGCTTCATTACATTCTTTGATGCGTTATCTTTCAAACAATATATATTATGTATTTTTTGAAAGATACAACCTTTTATTATGATAAAATTTGTGGTTTAACATATTTTTTTAAATATTCAATATGGCTGCTTCACTTGCCAATAAGTTAAGCTTTGAAACCAGAACTTTTAGATGTCAAGTTTGTTATTCTGCACAGGAAATATAAGTTGGTGTAGTGATAAAACACATCTATATTTTTTATAATAAAAGCAGATGCTGACAATATGTGTACTAAAACATGTTATATTAAAATCTTTTATATCCTTGAGATAAAATCATGTATTTGTAATCAAAATTGCATATATTGCATGCTTATATTGATTAAATAATATACTAAGTATAAACAAGACATATGGGTAAGTACAATTATTAGTTTAACTAATAATTCTAAATAAAAGTGTGTAGAAGTAAAGAACTTCAAATGCATATGGATAAAGGCAAAACAAATAGAAGTTTTGTAATTGATTGTAAATCATTTCAGTATTTAAATATCAGAGTGATAGGATGGTAACATTAGACCTCAAAGTTCATTGATTATGCTCCATGGCTCAATCTTCATGCTGAGCAGCTAATCACTTGATTCTTATTTTTTAGAGAATAATTGGTTTTCAATAGTTATTTTATTAGTTTAATTTATAAGATCAATAATAATGCATTAATAGTTTCTACATTTTTTATGTATTAACTTGCTGATAATAATAATTCGTGTTTATAAAGTACTATGATAATGACGTTATGCTTTGGTTTTAAATTATCTTTTTTCAGCTTTTTTTACACTATTTTGGCACTTATTCATAAAATACTAAAAGTTTACTAATTTTGATTGTTATGATATTTTCCAATATAAATATAATATAAATTTTTAGTATTATACTGTATGTATATGACATATTTAAGATATAAGTATATGTAAAATAACAGGTTACCCATTTAAAATATGCTATATGTAAATTTTAAATTATAATAATGGTAGACAATAACAATCTATATTAATTAAACAGAAGTATTTTCTATTATGTTTTTATTAAATTAAGAAAGGCATCATAAAAAAAGAAAAGTTAAAGAGGCAAACACTATATATAATAAATAAATGTCTGCTAATAATGATACACTCAATTTTTGGAAAATCATTTTATGTCTGTTTTTTTGTCTACATTATTTATGTTGATAATACAATGCAATTGAAAGTTCTTCTGTTTAATATATATATAAGAATTTATAGTATATTTCATGAATATAAAAATATTTGTTATGTGTGTATATATATATATATATATTGTAATGGGCACATATGCTGTTAAATTTTAATAAATAAAATTAAAAATAAAAAGTTCGCAAATAAAAATTTGTTTTTAAAAATTGAAAATTAAAAGTCATCTAAACTCGTATATATATAAAATCACACAGATGGAAAATTTATTAAAATAAAACTTTATTAAAGAAAAAAAAAAGTATTCTAAAACTAAATTTTCAGAAAAAATACTTAAAGATTTAAAAATAAAAATATAACTTTAAGAATGTATATAATTTAATTAATGCTATTGTGTAAAATGGAGATGATTATTTGCAATTAGTTAAAGTAAACTAGCCCTTGGGCATCTCAAAATTTATAAGTAAAGGTCAGATAGGAGAGAAAAAACAATAGGAACAGAATAGCTAATAAAAAATCCCTCCGGAAACGAACCTCAGTGAAAGAATAATCATCATCCTGACATAATGTTGAGTTAATCTGAAAATTTAATATAAAAAGAAAAAAATGGAAATAAAATATTAGATGTGTTAAGTCTGGGAGAGTTGGAGGAGAAGGGATTGAAAAGATGCACTTTCAATCCCTTCAGTTTTTCTAAAAAAAAAGAAATGAAATATCGTTTTCCCATATTGTAGACCCCAGGACATCAGGACCTGGCAATAAAATACCAGCTAGAATAAAGAACCAATGGCTAACTGCATACTGATCTTCTCAGGATGTCATGAGAATTAACACCTTCCAAATTACAAGCAACTAGAAAGTACAGACGTTTTAAAACAGTAAGAACTCTACCTAATGAACTTTAATTCTAAAACTTTTCCAGTATTTAAATAGAAATTCCTATCTGACCAAACCAAATCATTTATTAATAATTTTTATTGAATATATTTTTTTTAAATCATTTCCATTAATTTATTTTTCCCATTCTTTTAAGTGTTTATTATGATTTTTTTTTGTTAAGCTGAACTTTTAATTAAATCATGTTAAATTTAAGTCAGGCATGAATGGCTGCATAGATTCATAAAGTTATGTTAGTTTAAGGGATGGTAAATTGTAGGTTATTTGTTTTGCACTTAAATTGGGTCAACAGATTGGATGTATTGGTGTAATTAGTAAATGTAGCATGAAAATCCACTATGTGCAGGATCACATAATACACCACACTTGGGCAAAATAAGTCCCATTTCTTACTGACCATCAGAAGCAGACATATTCCCTGTCTTTTGGATCACCCCTTTTTCCTATGGAATGGGATAGTAAGATGGCAAAAAGGACCACAATTCCTTCCTATGGAGTTTTCTTTTTTATTATGCTTTTTGCCAGACAGATGTAACATTCCTGTACTGGATGAGAGTATTCCTGACAGTATGGTATTGTGCTGTTGTATTCATGCTGCTTTGAATACATCGATATATCAGATAGATTGGTGTTAGTTTGACTACAAACTTTTGGCGTAGGGTTAAATAAGGGATATAGAATATTTTCTTTTCGAGTACAATCTATGTAGTCTATCCATACTTGACACTTTAATAAAATATTAATAAATTCATCTGTGCGAACTTCTAAAATAAAAAGTTAAAAATGTAAATTAAATTCTAAAGTAAAAGTTATACTAAAATGATTCTAAATTTTATATATGTGCAAAATAAATGTTTCTGTGTATTGTTAATCTGGCAGTGGCTTATTCTTTATTATCTTTCTTTCTTTAAAAATAAAGTATATATTATTTCTGCTGCTCTGCAATCTAGTGACTGTGGCATAACGGTCAATATAAAATAAACGTTGGATCTTTAACTTAAGTATCTGCCTACTATATAAATTTTTCAGGTTCCAATAGCCTAGTGGCACCCTATATGGAAGATCTGCAAGACTCTTGATCTTCCCTGACCATTATAATATATATATATATATATATTTGTATCTATATATATATATATTCATATATATATATATATATATATATATATATATATATATATTGTGATCTTCTGAAAAGGCACAAGAAACCAGTTGTAATTAGGTAGCACTCTAGCAGTAACTCTATCAATAATAGCTGGTTGCATTTAACTAAAACAATAAAATAAGCTGAAATTTTAGAATATTTTTTTTTCATTAATAACCTAAAACCCTGTTTATGAAGCACTTGCAGATATTATTAGGAAGTTTTAAGATAGTTAGTATTTTTGGTGGATATTAATTATAGAAAGAGGGTGGCTTGTTATAGAAATTGTTAGTCTATAATTTAAATTGATCCAAATTTGCCTTATTTGTCTGTAAGACAGTGTTGATATTTGTTTGATGGGTTTCTAGTTTGTTTGCTCTTTGATACTCCAGTCAATAGTATAGTTCATGCAGTATATTTGACTCATGATCATATAGGTTTCTATTTAGGTCAGACTGGTTTAGTATTTGTAGTGCAGCATATGTGTGTGCATGTGTGTTTGTGCCATGTTACAATCCCATTTTTATTCATGTAATTAATTAAAATACCAAATACCTTGTTTTACAGTAAAATATTTAATTTCCTAATCAATATCTGTGATAACCAGTTTAAACACCATTTAAGTGATTGATAAATCAATGGATTAGTGAATTATCAATCAAAACAAGTACACTATCAATTATTTTATTTTCTAAAATAATTACTTTTTTATTACTTTAGAAATGCAGAATATTTTTATTATCATTTCAATTTAATTAGTATTGTTTAGAAGACAAAATGATTTTTTACCTTTCTTTTCTTTTTCAAGAGAGAAAAGATTATTGCATATTTGCAACTAATTATCTCAGTGCAGAAGAAGGGACTGACCTTTCTTTAAAGTTGAACTTTTAAATGAGTGACCTTTGATTGGTGAAAAAAATAGATGGCTAAGTAATAATCAGATGTAAAAGGGGAATACTTTACAAAAAAAGTTGGCTTTTATTTACAATTCTCTGTCTACAAATTGTTTTTTCTATAATCAAGTGGTTGAGATTCAATTCAAACTCAAAAGTACAAAATTATATTAATTTTTGGGTATGAAAATAGTTAAGAAATTTTTCTTGGGAAAATAAAGACAAGGATGGAGACTTGAACAACTCTAAAAAAGGTATATCTCTATATTTCCAATCGACTAATTTAGATTTAAGATCATCATTTGGGAGGCATATGTGTCTCTATATTTCAAATTTGATTTGCCTAATTTTAATCTCTAATATTAAAGAAACAATTGAAATGTGTGAATTTTGATATTTTTTGGAAAGATTATGTGGAACTTTTTTATAAAATATTTCAAGGACTCTATATTAAATTGTTTTACTAGCTATAAAGTAGTACATTTTAAAAGTAGTGATATGTGTATCTACCTTATTATAACTCTCTTTTTATTATTATTATTGAACAAGAAATATGCTTAACCATTCATATCTCCTGGATCAAGGAATGGAATGTGTGACATATATAACTAATGAATCACTAACTTATATTTAAATGTGATTATAACTGAATGAGTGGAAAAGCATGAATACTAGATGTGAACACTTTTATTTTATTGTTCTCCTCATTTGTATTTGATCTGTTATTAAAATATATTGTCAATAAAACTTATGTAGACTTAAGTGAATATTGTGAAAGAATCATCTATTTGTCTAATGGATGATTTTGATAATTCGGCACAAGCATCTTGATAAATGTAATTAGTTAAACAGTAAATTATTACCAAATCTGCAATAGTAAATATCTATTTGCTATTATCGAATGCTTCGCATGTGATATTGTCAGCAATTTTAGTTAGCCATTGCTAAGAACTTTTGAAATGCTCTTTAATTGGATCCAAATGCATATTGTCTCCTTGTAGGAAATTATGTGTCTATTAACATCTATTTGTTTTACAGTTGTCATCATCATTTTCATACATGACCAAATTGTGTTATTTACAGACTGTGCAAATAAATTCTTATGTTACAAACTAAAGATTATTTATTTAATTTTTTGTTAGTATATGATAGATAGGTAGACCAATTATTTGTCTTATATTTTTTTTAATTATTATTTCTTTCCTTCAAGATCGTCTCAGATAAGTATAATATGAAGAAATATTATACTGGTAATTAATCATTGTTTTGATATAATTTTATTGTATATATGTGTTTCTGTATGCATATCTTAGTGATAGAAACATTTTTTTGCTATTAGGAAGCTAACACCTGGCTTTAAGAAGAGATAAAGACATAAAATTATTATCTTATCTTTACATTTTCAGAGATTATGAAGTCCCTTTATTAATAATTACTTTGCTTCAAATTTAAAAGATTTGTAGTTTGTCACAAATCAAAATATTATTTCTATTTATTATTTAATATTACATACACAAAAGTGTTGTTTTACCTTTGCTTTGCTGAAATGATGAGGAGTATTTAGTAGTAATTATTATAGTTCAGATTTAAAATATTTATAATTCATCAGGAATGTGAGATTCATTTTTTTTAATATATTAATTAATGTTGTTACAATATTTATGTATTGAATATGATTTGAAATTAATTTGTGCATTATTATGCATGTATGCTTGTCTGTTGTTTAATCCATTTATATAATTGTTGAATTAAAAGTTGATTGACTTACTTTTCCAATCGGATTCAGATAGTGTGATATGCCAAAAAAGTGGAAGGATGAGGGATTTATCTAAGAGTGAATTTATTATTTTTTATGCTTAGATTGAAATGTATTTAGTGGCTATGGAGAAAGAAATTTTTTATGATATATATTGTTATAGGGATTGAGATAACTCTCCCTTAGTTTATTGAAAGATTTGTCATAAGTGGATTATATTTTCCAGATTAAGCAATTGTATATTGTGATGATTATATTATGTGAAGTAAAGTAGTATATTTCTCTTGTTTTTTGGTGATGAGACAAAGTCCATGCCAGTATTTAAGCCTCTGAGTAAGGTTAGGGAGTCACTGTATTTTGTTATTCAAATGATTAGAGTTAAGAAAGTCTTCTTGTCCCTCATTTATCCATTTGTTTTCCCATCATTTATTCATAGCCAGGTGTAATGTAGTTTGCTAATAAAAACATAAAAGTAGGATTAATTTCATTTATAGAATATCTAAAGTAGAATTAGTGTTAAAGCTTGGTTGGTTTATTGCATCATCTGTATTATATTTTATCTTAATTTCATAAGCAAACTGATGGGATATTGCTGTGTTAATTATGTTATAACAGGTAGCACAATATAGATGCATGCACAAAATACTATTAAACCTGAAGGGATATCATATCAATTATTTTAAGTTTTATATCATCAAATTCTCAGAATGATTCATTCTCATTTTGAATGAGCAAGCAAAATGAAATAAAGTGTAGCTAGTTAATAGAATTACTTAATTGATTTGTGAAGGATAGCATGACCTCTTACTCATATATTTAAATCGATATTGTATTATTTTAATATTTTACTATCCCAGTGTTGATCTGGTTAGCGAATGTTGGCATTGGCTAATAGCATATGTGTATTTTAAGCATGAGTACAGAGAAGTTTAATTTCATATTTAATTATTTTAGTGTTATTGTTAATAAATGTTTCTTTTCATTAGCTTATCATAATTGATTAATAATTTGTATAAGTTTGAAATAAATATACAAATAAGTTTAATTTCATATTTAATTATCCCAGTGATGGTGTTAATAGATGTTTCTTTTCATTGGCATATCAGAATTGACTGATAGCTTGTATATGTTGGGAATAAAATTCAAAGAAGGTTTATTTTAACATTAATTATTCTTATGTTAGTCTATTCAGCCATTGATATTGGAATTATCCAAAACATGTAGATATGTAAAGTAGAAATAAATGTTTTATTTATTTAAAAGCTTTGTTCAGAGTTATGCTTTGGCATGCATTTGTGTTTTATGTTTTGAGACATACACACACACTTACATATCCAATATAATATGATTACACTATTCCATAAATTTAATGATGAATATGTTCAGATCTAATGAGATTGTTTTGTCAATCCAAACACCATATGAAGTGCTTGACTACTTGATGATTCTCTGGGAAATTTTAGTACTCAGTTATTATTTAGATGATAAATTGAAATGAAAATGTACCCTATTTTTTATTGTCTAACTACTACTATTTCTTAGAATAATGATTAATTTATGTCATTACTTTTATGATGGTAATTAGTAGTTGTTGGACTGATATCTTGTATATGTTTGAAATAAAATACAAGGAAGTTTATTTTAATGTTAGTTACTATTATGTTAGTCCATTCAGTCATTGATATTGGAATTATCCAAAACATGTAAAGTATAAATTTAAAAATAAGTCATATATCCCTAAGATATTCCCTTATTACATTAAATTATATATTAAGTTATTTATTTATTTTATATTTTTCTACAATAAAAATTAAGTAGTGCTATATTTTGTTTTTATTTAATTTTAACTTATCATAAAGTAGAGTTAATTAGTACTACATCTTTATTTTATTAATTTAATTCTATCACACAGTAAAGGTTATTCCATGCATTTAGATGACTGGAAGAGATGAGATTAAACTATAACTTGTTAATTTAAATGATGGATCTTTACCAATTTCAACTATTTATTTATTGTAAAACCCAATAGGTATTTTGCTCATTAATTCATAATGTTCCCTCCTAAGTTTAGTATGTATGTATTTTACACCTTATAAAGCTCTGTAGCACCCACTGAGCTACGCTATAGTAGGACAGCATTGTAAGAGTCTCAATAGTAATTCAAAGAAGGATCATATCAGTAGTTTATTCTATTCTAGTATCAAGAGAATTGGCACCCCAGGTATTTGTTAATAAGAAATGTAGGATTAGTGTTGGGGGGAGGTTACAATATATAATAAGATATATAAAAAATGTGTCAATTTATTGGTGATATAATGTTAATTGGTTTGTTTATATGATAAACTAGTTGTGTATCATCATCCTCATCAACCATTATCAATCCGGTGCAGGATGAAAGTCTCTCCAAGTTCAATCCATCTTCTCCCATCTTTAGCTTCTTTTCTCCACATCACCCCTACACACTTTCTTATTTCATCCATCCATCTTCACATGTGGTCTCTTTCTGGGTCTTTTACAAGCTCTTGGAATCCAGTTTATGATTTTAATTGTTCATCTATTATCATCTCTTCTAGAAATATATCCAGCCCAACTCCACTTCAGTCTTTTAATTTTTTCAATGAGGTCAGTAACAGCTGTTTGTTCTCCTACCCATATATTCTGTTTTTGATCTCTTCTTGTTACTCCTGACATGCATCTCTCCATACTTTTTTGAGTGATCTGATGTCTCTATATTGCTCTTTTTTATTAAGTGTCCAAGTCTCAGATCCACAAGTAAGAACTGGTAAAACGCATTTACTAAAAACCTTCCTTTTCAAATCCATAGTATCAAGTTATTTATACCAAAAGCACTTTAACTAAGTTTAATTCTATTATTAATTTCCACCATTATATTTCCATCTGTATTAATAATTTGACAAAGGTATTTGTGGTTAACTTCTAACTCATCATAATCAATCTTTATTTTCATATTTTGAGCAAATTGATTAAACATTACTTTAGTCTTTTTAACATTTATCTTTAAACCTACTTTCCTATTTGCATCTGATAACTCATGCAACATTTCCTGCAGCTCTAAAGTATTATTTGCAATAACAAATACACCATCTGCAAAATCTACATTACTTAAATAATCTCCATTTACTTTCACTCCTTTAGTTCCCATTTTAATCTGCAAAATACTTCTTGCAGCACTGCTGTAAAAAGTTTGGAAGGTATGAAGTCACCCTGTCTTACACCTTTCTCAATGTTGACTTTCCTAGTATCATTATGTAATCTAATGTTGCTGTTGCATTTTTATAAATATTCTTTAAAATATGACAATATCCTGGATCTATACCTTGATGATCCAATGCTTTAATCACTGAAGAAATATTTATAGAATCAATCCAAAGCATAATGGCAACTCATATTCATTTGTGCTTTCTATAACTCCTCTCAATACTTGGGTATGATCTACCATACTAAAAGCACTTTTAAATTCAGCTTGTTCTCTTGGTTGGTAGAAATCCAATGTTCTCTGTAGACGAGTTGTAATTTTCTTGGTAAAAAAATTGTATAAAACTGATAAAAGGCTGATAGGTCTGTAATTTCCTAGTTATGTGTATATATATATATATATATATATATATATATATATATATATATATATATATATATATATATATATATATATATATATGAAAAACAAAAACAAGTTTTAATCACATTAAAACCTGCTGACGCTTGTATTTATGATCAATAGATGACGTTTTTACCAAAAACACGATCAAGTGTTTGTTTACATAAACGATCAAAGAGTCAGAATTAACTATCTCTTTCATTTTAGCCCACTTTCAGATCAGCTGATTTCAAGCTATTTGCTATCATCAGTGAAAGACAGAGCCAAGAAACTCTGTCTTTCATTGATGATAGCAAATAGCTTGAAATCAGCTGATCTGAAAGTGGGCTAAAACGAAAGAGATAGTTAATTCTGACTCTTTGATCGTTTATGTAAACAAACGCTTGATTGTGTGTTTGGTAAAAACGCGATCTATTGATCATGTATATATATTGTATCAGTCGAAAAACCCACCACCTTAACTGCAAGTCAGATCCATACTCAGTCAGTTCAAACTGAATTCAAACCCAACTCAACAGCTCAGATTAGTAGAAATCTAAATCGATGGCACAGTGCTATGCACCAAGAAACTAGCTCAATGATTGGTGAGGATCAGAGACCCCTGAACTGACATTAATATCTGATAATAAACTGACTAAAAATAATTTTAAATCGAATCATATGTATATGTTCGGGTTGCCAACACAGACAATGAGCATTAACATTAAATTAAATATAAAAGAATTAAGAACCAAGTGTGTTTAGAAAATATTTAATAATAATACTTTGTTTTGTTTGAATTTTAAATAATGATTATATTAATCACCTCTACCTTTAACAGAATTTATAATAATAATAATGAGAGTGATAAACAGAGCAAAACTCTCCATACAGTATTTCCACCTGTGCTAAACAGAAGGCTTGTGCATAAAATCCCTATCTAATGCCTACTCATACAATATCCCCAGACTAGTTTCTGGCTTGTGGCCTTCGTCAGTGAGGAGCTTTGGATCTGAGAGTACTGCATCTAGATCTTAGGATCTAATGCAACCCACAAAGCTCCTCACTGATGAAGGCCACAAGCCAGAAACTAGTCTGGGGATATTGGATGAGTAGGTATTAGATAGGGATTTTATGCACAAGCCTTCTGGCATCCATTATTTACTCTGTTTAGCACAGGTGGCAATACTGTATGAAGAGTTTTGCTCTGTTTATCAACAATTAATGTGCTAGTATAGAAAATGTGATCATGTGATGCTTAATGGCTTAACACCAATCCTGCATAATAGGATAGTGGTGGCTATGGTTGTAAAAGAGCCAAAGACACCCAAATGTATGGGTGCTGAACTGAGTTCAGACCCATATGACTATATAAGCTATTGAGCTTCGATTGAAAATATTTTTTGTGTTTTCAATCTCATAGTTTTGTAGTTAAGTAGAGATAAAAGATGTTTGCTAGAGGGTTGCATTAGATCCTAAGATATAGATGCAGTACTCTCAGATCCAAAGCTCCTCACTGACGAAGGCCACAAGCCAGAAACTAGTCTGGGGATATTGGATGAGTAGGCATTAGATAGGGATTTTATGCACAAGCCTTCTGGCATCCATTGATTACTCTGTTTAGCACAGGTGGCAATATTGTATGGAGAGTTTTGCCATGTTTATCAACAATTAATGTGCTAGTATAGGAAATGTGATCATGGGAATAATAAGAGTGGCGGTCCTTATTATATGCCAATGAAGATTATGCAATATTGGAATTCTATGTCTATGCCCTCAACAAGAAAATAAAGGCAGATAAAGGTATTCATTAGTAAAGGAAATTATTACTCTAATTTTATTACGATAGAATGTGAGATTTATTTTCACATTCGCAAATTCATTCATGAAGAGCAAGATACGTATTTTAGGGCATAACTTTAATCTTTATTGGAAAACTTATTTTGAGTTATAATGAAGAATTTGTTTGACTTTAATTAAAATCACTTCATCATGAATTACGAGCATCAGAGCAGGCTTTACTGGAACAGAGAGGTAACGGTGCTGTATGAGCTATAAAATGAAATTGTAAGATAATAGCTAGTCTATAATCGAAGTCCTATGGCAGCTTGCGTCTGACAAGTCTTATGCCCTTTGACTAATATGAACAGGAGAGGAAGTGCTTTCTTCT
Organism: Epiperipatus broadwayi; assembly: GCA_028023455.1. Classification (NCBI taxonomy): domain Eukaryota; kingdom Metazoa; phylum Onychophora; class Udeonychophora; order Euonychophora; family Peripatidae; genus Epiperipatus; species Epiperipatus broadwayi. The sequence continues at coordinate 1,282,904 of JAQFVV010000098.1, read as the reverse complement.
TCGATAATTTAAAATAATAGAAATATGATCACTGACCAGCCTAAAGGAGTGGAAGATTGCCCTACATCAGCAATGTTTGAAGATGATGACTTGATAATCATCATTTCAATACTAAAACCCATATAGAATGCTCTACATGATGACTTGATCAATTAATTAAAGTCAAACGAGCTTTTAACAAAAACTATTTTAAAGTATTTGTAAATCATATTAATTATGCCCCAATCATCGTGCCCTTCCTAATCTTAAATAAAATAACAAAGTTGAATTACAATATATTTATTCAATTCCTTTATCGGCCTTTTGCAAAAAAACATTTTAAGATTATATATGAATAAATAAGTAAATATTAGTGAAACAAGAAAATAGCAGTGGCATAGATTAGAGACAGAGCTAATAATTTATTATTAGCTAATGATAAAATAACAATCATTTAATAATTTCTTTTGACTCGATGATTGATCGAACTGTATAAATCTAGTTCTAATGGGCGAGAATTAACTATCAGAATTTAATCTTATATTACTTGTATAAGGCAAAGGAAATGAGGGAGATCATTGAGTAGAAGGATTATTGGCATATAATTAAAAATAGCAACATTAATAAATCACACACTAAATATATATAATATAATAAATGAACCGCCATAGTAATGAAGGAAAGTTAAATTTAAAGACTAGAGATTGAGAGAATTACTAATTTAAAATAGCATAAATAAAAGGTTTTACACAGAGTATTATTACATTATAAATGAATGAAAGAGCTCTTAAAGGGAGTGTAAAGTAAAGTTCAGAAACTAGCCAGATGGTTTAGGGTTCATTATAATAATATATTACCCATTTCTTCCAGGGCTAGTTTCCTTAGGTTACACATCCGAGTTGGTAAAACTTAGGCAACATTTGATTGATTACTTCCAACAGCATTTTATTTGATTTTGGCAGCCTGATTTGTTCGGAAAGAATTTAGCAGCTCCATTGAAGATTTTCAGGGGACTTCAGGAACCGATAGCCAGATTCCTGACATTTAGCCCCTTACCATGATCAAAACACTATTTAAAATGTACAGAGTTTACTGCACTTTTCTACAACAAAGATGATCTTTTCCTCCAAACTTTTCAGAGCTATATATCTGTCCTCTGATGCCTTCAGGCTAGCACTTCTTTCATTATCAATGTTTTTAAATTCACTGGTTGTTTTTAGATACATTCTTTCGATAAGGTTTTCAAACTCATTAACTTGAATTCATTTTCTAATTAGAAAATGAATTCTTAAAATCAGAAAATGATTTTAATTAGGAAATCCTTATCTTTTTTCTAATTAATAAAACTTTAACTATTGTTTTTGGAAAGGGAAAATCTGAAAGCTTATCGAAAGAATGTAGCTTTTAATCATTAAACTTTAACAAATTATTTAAAAATAAAATCAATCATTCCCGATGCAATGAAACTTTTAAACAATTATATATATATATATATTTAAATATTTACAAATATATATGCACAATCCATGCAGTTATAATATATAAATTCATGAATAATTCTATCATGAATTTATTAATAAAATTGATCAATTTAAATCTGAAACTAATTAATTTTAATACACTTTTGATTTTATGGAAATTAGCATGGATTGAACGTATAAAGCCCCATTGCATCGGAAATTCAAGATTAGTACTAGGGTTTGAAGTGGGCTTATGGCTAGATGTCATGAAGCTAGGATCGAACTCAGATCTGACTGCTTCAATATATATATATATATATCTTACAGCTCTAAAAATGATTGCTGATCAATCAAAACTGTCAGGTTGATTAATTTTAATAAAATAAACATTGTAACAGTAATAAGAAAAGTGAATTTGTTTATTTTTATTTTACATTTGTTTATAATTTTATCAATGCATGTATATAGAAGGATCTAAGTAAATTAAATACTGCATTTAAATACTTTATAAACACTAATATATTATTTATTTTATTCATTTATTTTGAAATAAAAAAGTTAATTAATAGTTGTTAATATTAAAAGAACATTATTTATTGTTAGCATGAACAAATCAAATAAATTGTTTATTTACAGTATATTTGTGTAATTTTTGTTGTATCTAGTTTATTAGAATAAAAAAAACGCATTGTATAGTTTATTTTGTTGATATAGATATACAATAAATCAATTATAATAAACATTTGAGTTACAATTTAAATATATTTTGAATGATTGATATATATATAATTAATATTTTTAAATAAAGAAATATTGACAATTTAATGTCTTTTTTAAAAAAAACATAAAGTTCATATGCATGGATAAAACTTGTTATAAAGAGGTAATAAAGAAAGCATTGGTAAATCATGCTAACATTATTGTTTCCCAGAACTAAATACATAAATCTAAATATAAGACGATTACATTATTTTTTATTTTAATACATTATCCGATCCACTACTCACCACTCTATCTTATATCACTGATACACTTGAATACATATATGTTGAAAAGATAAATAATCACCAATATACATATTTCAGGCTAAACCAGCAATTATCAGTTGGTCCAGATGATGGATCGTTTGAAAGTCTGTGCTCGTATACCCTATATATTACATATATTGATGCAGGTATATAATAAGCCTGTAATTCAGGTATTTAAAATACATTGTAAAACTTAACTTGAGAAAAATAAGATAACATCTTAGTCAAAGTAAATTAAAAAATTAATCATTACACTAGCATAATTACAATAATAGCAGGGTAAGAACCTGCCCCACTGATAAGGGGATATTGCAGCTTTTTCCATACATGAATGTATATAATGACATGTAACTATTATTATGTATTAAGTGGGAAATAGTACTAGGCATATAAATATATTGTTTACCTTTATATTTATTTGTAGTAACAAATGAATGTAACTTTATATGTAAATAATTGGACATTCACAACAATGTGTGAAACAGAAAAATGTATTATAAAATATTAATAATCAAGCATGTTTTCACTGCAATGTGTAACTATTAAAATGAAAAAAAAAATCCTATTAATTCAAAAAAATCTAGAGCATGCTCAGTTAAATACTAAAAATCTTTGCATCAAAGTATGCTTGGCTGTTAACATTTTAAATGTATTTATTCTGCTTAACATATATATGAATATCATGTGTCAGTCTGTTTTTATACTATTCATATAGTTGAGCGCAAAATTTAATTTAGAAAATAATTCATAATGGGAATATTTTCTTTACTGTCTGCATATGTGTTTGACTTACATATATGATATATATATATATATATATATATATAAATTACAATTTAATATTTTCTTTTCAACCTATGAAATATTTAATATCTATGATCGGTTTATATTATTGAAGAATATTTTTCATTCTTTTTTTTTATTATTATTACTAATTAATTAATAAACAAATTAACCATTATTTTAAATTATTATTATGAAGTTATTTAAATTGTAAATTTTGTCTTTTCTTCACTTTTGTAACAGGATAAGAAATATAGTTATGGAAATATATATAATTCTCTCTAGATTTAAATGGTTCTAAGGGACCATCATTTATAAAGTTCAAATACTTTATACTTTAATTCATTTGATTATTATTTTATTTGCAACCAGTATTCTTACAGTATAAGATAGCTCTGAACATTGAAATTGAGCAACTTTTGAATAATCCCAGGATATGTTATAATATTTACTTTATGTTTAATTGTAGTGTTATTGGAGCACTTATTTGTGAGCATGCAACAAGAAATATTCATGCTTTCTCTTTTATAATATGAGGCCATCTTAAGCACATGATACTGATGATGGTATTGTTTATTGTTATTTATGCCTGCTGATTTATTATTTATGCTGTTGCTGAGTATCAGAAAAAGTTATTATTTATTTATCATTAATTTTGTACTTAAAATTATCATCATTATTCTCTATATGTCGTGTTGTCCATTTTCTTGTCAGGTAGAAATCGTGCAGTAATATATGACTAAGTTTATTTGTTTATATTGATGTCATTATATGATTATAATACTAATCTTTTTTTTAAATTAGATTACAATATATATATATATATATATATATATATATATATATATATATATATATATATATATATATATATATATATAAAAGAATAGGTTAGTGAAGAGTGCCTGTTTTCAAATATATATATTTAAACATAGGTGAGAAGAGTATTTTAAAGATTATCACAACAAATTCAAATCCAAATATTTGAAGACATTCTATATTTAATTTAACATTTATTATAATTTTTACTTCATGTGATCTTTGAAATGAGATTATAATTGAATCTACATGCTTAGTATAATTTTAATATTAGGAAACTGTTTAGACATTATGTAAAATTGCAATTGTGTGTTTATTATTTTTATTCTTCAAATATTAAAATTATAGTATTATGGTACCCATATAATTTTAATTTTATTCCAATGAGGTGAACATGTATTTAGAACTCTAACTTACCTGATGAAACTAGTTTGTGAATAAAACGTATGTAACATGATAAATAAGGCACTTTATTATATATTAGATCATGTTTGATAAAGTTATGGGTTGAATTTTTATTACAATCAGCTACAATAATACGTCAGCATTTTTACTGATGTTGTTTGCACATTTTACAAACACATAAAAATAAAAACGGAAAGATAAGATGCTAAGACAATTTTTAAAGACTGATTTTTTTTTTTAATATTATTTTTTTTCTATCATTAGTCTTTTTTTAAATATAAGATATATAAGATCAGATATCTGACTAAAGAATCATTTTGTTCTGAAATAAACCTGTCATATTTCTGAGTTCTACTCTTCATTACTGGTCTTACACTGCTAAAAATTAAATACAAAATAAAAAATAATATTGTTACTGACATTATTGAAAAAATTAAGAGACTGAAGTTGAGTTGGGCTGAATATATTGCTAGAAGAGATAATAATAGATGGACAGTTAAAATTTTAAACTGGATTCCCAAGAGATTTTAAATGACCTAAGAGACAACATGTGAGATAGATGAATGAAATAAAAAAGTATGTTGATGTGATGTATAGAAGAGAGATTAGATTTAAAGAATTGGTTTGAACTTGAAGAGACCTTTATCCTGCAATAGATCAATAATGGTTGAAAATAATTATAATGATGATCTATTAAAGTCATATTAATGTATTTAGTTTGTGTGTATATATATATATATATTGTACCAGTAAAAATCACCATGCTTAATCACACACAGTAATCCGAATTCAAACCCAGTCCACGTCTAGGAATAAATTCCCAAATGCAAACTAAATTCAAACCCAAAACCCTGACATGACCCACCGATGACAACATTACAATGGTACGGGGTTTTCCCTTTACTAGCTCATCGAAAAACACAGACTAAATTACCTACAATCAGCTAGTTCATAGATATCTTATAGTCGGGATATTGGTACGGCTAACAATTTAATGTATATATTTAAGTTGTCGATACAGACAGCAGGTGATTGACTAGATTTCGATAGTAATAATGCAAGAGAGACAAAATTAGGTTAGATAATTTATTAATAAATTATTGAAAGCACTGAATAATATTATTTACAGGTACGGTAAAACTCTCATATGTATTTTACAATAAATTGCTGCTAGTCATCAATAATCGGTTTGTACTGATTAACAAACTCATGCCAATATTTATGTGTTTAAATGGTTGTACAGGTTGATATGAGAATCAGAGTAATTGGAGCACTTAAAATATTTAACTACTAGTTTATATTAAGTTGTTTTATTTTAATAGATTCAAACCATTGCGTATACGGATAAATGGGAGGCGGTTTTATATAAAAATATAATATATAATATTGATGTACTGATGGTTGCAGGGATTAAGGTATACTTTAAATAATAACTTGTGGTGCATTGACGGAATACCGGGCGGCTTGTACTTTGACAAGTCTTAATGCCCCCAAGTAGATCCGGGACACTACAACCAGCCGGGCTCATTTTCGAACCCCGGTGATCCAAGAGATTACCTGGAGAAGAATTTCTTTCTCTCCATGTGGTAGTAAAACGAGACGCCAACTTAGGCGAAGGTAAAGGCATTGCCACAGTAACATCGAGGAAGAGTGGTCGGAAATGGATTTTAAAACGAAATTATTTAAAACCTTTTCTCTCCGAAACATTTTCTACGCAACAGTCCGATATAACTATTCAATAAAACTGGCGAAATCAAACGATCGCAAAAGTAATAATTAATTAATTTCACTCTGAAACTTATAACTCCCCAGATTGTTCGGAAGGTAATAATAGTAAAAATATTCACTTATTATTCTTACTCCGTAATAATATATAAAAAATTATAATAAAATTTTAGACTATTTTAAGTATTGAGATTTGGAGTATAGATTAAAATATTATAACGAAGTAAAAGAAACAACAAAAATATTTGAATATTTCTCAACTCAACATAAATGAAACAATTTTTAGTTCGATAAAAAGGAAATTACTTTTAAAATGAATATAATAAATATTATGAGATAAAATTTACTGACTTTAATTAGAGTTGAGAAATATTATTATTGGCATCGTTTTGTTTGTAAAATAAGTAATAGTAAAAATATAAATGTATTCACAAATGGATTATTAGTAGGCACAAATATAAATAATTATCATCTAAAGACTAGAGCACAGAAATATTAGAGAAGAAATTTACTGACAGGTTTTAGTGTAACATTTTCAAATGGAAAACAAGAAATTTACATGCAATTAATTAGGTTAACAGATTAAATATAAAATTATTACTGAGAGGAAAGTTAAAAAGTTCATGTAACAAAAGTTACCATTCTTTCTTCGTCCGGCTTTTCTTCTTGCGGTGATATGTATGAAGAACGTAGGCACGCATTTTGAATTTCTTAGAAAGGCATGGTTAATTTAAATGTTGGAATTTGGAAGACTGGAAGCACGGAAAACATTACAGATCAGCGGTATGAAAGATTTAAATTGGCAGAACAGAGATCAGCTTCTTGGACTTAGCCCATCATGATTGCAGTTTACCGGGCAACTTCTTAATAACGGTTGAAGTGATTTCTCTGGAACAACTACTTTGCTGTCTTGAGATGATCTAAGCACAGCCAAGTCAAAAGTTAGAGTGTCTCTATTATATTTAAGATGGCTATGGTTGACCTTTCTGCCTAGTTTTTGTTCATAACTCCGCCTCCTTTGATTTCGGCCTCCAGCAATATCTAATTTGACTATACAATAGCATTTGCCTTTCTTGATAAGCGTTCTACGTTTCTCATTTATTTTTAAATTTAATACATGATTCTAAATTGACAAAACAATTACATCGGAATTCGTGAATACAAAAATATAAATTCATTATGTTAATTCATCAAAGTACAAATTAATTATCCTATACATTTTTGTACAAGTAAGATTTTGATTAAAAATACTGATCAAAGGAATGTGACTTTTGATCAGCATTTTTAAATGACTTTGTATAATTTGCAAAATTAAAATTTAAAGAAAATATACACGCAATTAAAACTTTTAAATTGAGCTAATATAAATCCACAAGCCACACACACACGAATATTATTCACCATGATTTGTGACATTTATACTCATATTCTTTACATTAAATTCTTTTTAAACAAACACAAAATAAATAACTTAAAATTTATGTGGCTTGGAATAGAAAAAGTCTCATTGCGGGTAAATAGTGGTTTAGAATTACCGTTCTTAAATGACAACCATGAAACTAAGATCGATTCTTCGATCTGTCTGTTTCAAT